>JAGVVM010020083.1:0-43966 GCA_019149425.1 Psidium friedrichsthalianum
CCCAACTTGGTCCCTAAAGGTAGGGGTACCATTACTGTCGTGTTGAATGTTCTTCAACATTTTCTTTGATGTATTTCTCTGTCCTACCCACTTCTTTTCCACGGTCCCCTCGTAATTTTGGCTGTCCAAAATAAAAATTCGCAGGCCCCAAGTCTTTCATATTGAACTTCCTAGCCACATTTTTACATGGTTTCACCATCTTCATGTTATTCCCGATTAACACTATATGTCCACGTAAAGTGTGAGAATGACAACTGATCGCCCGCCCTCTTCACATAAACACAGTGGTCAGAATTTGAATGCACAAAATCAAGTGGAGCATGTACGTGTCAAACTTCTGGTAACCACACATTCTCGTGACTGCTTCAAACCATATAAGATTTTTTTAACTTGCACACTAGATTCTCCTTTCCTTTTGCTTCAAAGCCTTCTGGTTGCCTCATATAAATCTCCTCCTCCAAGTCCCAATGAAGAAAAGCTGTTTTTACATCCATCTGTTCCACCTCAAGATTGTATGCAGCTGCTACAGACAGAACAAATCGTATCGAGGTCAATTTTGCCACGGAGAAAAATCTCGTCATAGTCAACTCCCTCAATCTAAGAATACCCCTTGGCTACGAGTCTTGCCTTGTACTTCTCCACAGTTCCATCTGTTTTAGAGTTTTCGTTTGAACACCTATTTGCACCCAATTGCCTTTCTATCTTTAGGCAATTTACACAGGGTCCATGTCTCGTTATGATCAAGCGACTGCATCTCATCTATCATTGCAAGCTCCCACTGGTTCGCATCATTCATGGATCTCATCTCTTTTACAGAACTAGGATCATCCCCAATAACACTCAAGGCATGAAACGTACTCAATGTCTAAGTGAGTATCGAAGTGGTACCCGCCTTTCCTTCGTTGATCTCCTGAGAACTGGTATGCTATATGTGTCCGAGTCTTCATCTGAATCTGTATCCTCAATTTCATTAACCAAGTCCCCTTGTTCCAGTTTAGAATCAGACTCTTATGGTGTACTTTGTGGAACTATCTTTATAGTTTCATCTCTTGGCCTTTCTTCAATGACTACTACTTTCTTGGGCTCATCACCTTTCTGTGTGCTTGCTTGTGGTTGTGTTTCACGAAAGACGATATCCCTGCTATATACGATGGTCTTTAATTTTGGATTCCACAGCTTATAGCCTTTAACCCTTTCCTTGTATCCAATGAATATGTTCTTTTCAAACTTATTGTCAAGCTTACTCCTCTTCTCCTTGAGTACATGAACATAAGCATCACACCCCGAACACCTGAACATGTGACAGATTCGGCTTCTTCCCAAACACTGCTTTATATGGTGTACAGTTCTTCACTGATGAGGTCGGTGATCGGTTCATCAAATAACTGGCCATGGCTACAGCTTCTGCCCAAAATTCAGGTTCCAAACCTGCCCAACTCAGCATGCACCTCACCTTTTCTATGAGTGACCGATTTAATCTTTCGGCCATCCCATTTTGCTAAGGCGTATGTGGTGTCGTCTTCTGTCTTGCGATACCATTATCCACACAGAACTGCTCGAACTTATCCGAACAGAATTCACCTCCGTTATCTGTACGAAGTACCTTGATTTTCCTGCCCAATTGGTTTTCAACCAAAACCTTAAATTCTCAAAATTTTTCAAAGGTATCTGATTTACTTTAATAAAATAAATCCAACTATATCTCGAAAAATCATCTATGAATGATACATAGTACCTGGATCCTTCAATGGATGGAATCGGAGTAGGCCCGAAAACGTCACTATGAATTAGCTCCAAAACCTCTGGTTACTCTCGCACCGGTGTGTTGGAAGCTAACACGGTTCTGTTTTCTATGAAGACAGTGTTCATAGAACCCAAAACCCATAGAGCAATCTGGTACTCCCTCTACCATTTGGCTCGAAGCTAAGGTAGACAGTCCCTTTTCATCGATGTGTCCTAGCCTTTGATGCCACAACATGGATGTATCAAATCCATCTTCCTTTGCCTTTTCAGAGACGAAACCACCACCAACAGTCACCGTTTCCCCAAGCAGCTTGTACAGCGTTGCATAACGAACTCCTCGTGCAATCACAATAAAACCCGAGTCATCTTGCACGAATTCTTATCACAACTGAAAGTAACCCCTGAATCAACCTTCGTACCAATTGATAACAGGTTTCTACTCATCAAGGGTATGTGCATCATGTTCGAAAGAGTTTTCACTATGCCATTACTCATGCTCAGTTTTACCTTGCCACACCAATCTGAACCGCAGTATCATCTCTTAGCATGACATCTCCACCATTATGTTGCTCATATTCACAAAATCAGTGTCTATGAGGCGTCATGTGGTATGAAGCACCAGTGTCGACAAACCAGATATCCTTGTCTAACTTCGCCATACATGCAGTAGCCACATACATATCTCCTGTCTCGACCTCCTTTTTCCCTAAGGATGATTCCGCTTCTTTCTTAGAAACGGGCTTGTTTTTACAATCCCACTTCACATGCCCCCACTCTTGACATCTCCAACATTGTACCCTCCTATCCTTACTCTTCTATCGCCAACTAGATTTGGATTTGGACCATTTTCGAAAAACAGCCTTCTCTGCTGGCCTACCCTTAGCCGCTAAAGCCTCTTTACCAGAACTTCCTGATCCCTTTCTTCGTGTTTCCTCTAATAACAGGCAGCACACACAGTCTCATATGACAATTCCTTATACCCACCATCGATTACCACAATCAAATTATCCCATGAATCCGGCAGTGAACAAAGTAGTGTTATCGCCTTATCATCATCCTCGAACTTAACACCGATGGATACGAGTTGACTTATCAACGTGTTAAATTCATGCAGGTGTGCAGAAAATGAGTCGCCCTCGTGCATACGAAGATTTTACAGTTTTTTTTTTCGTAAGAACAACTTATTAACTAGCGATTTACTTTTATACAACGACTCCAATTTTCGCTATAAATCCCTGGCTGTGGTTTGCTCATCACGTTCGTCAGAATGTTGTCCACAACACAAAGCCGGATCAAACCCTTTGCTTTCCGATTAATCTGATCCAATCATCAATCTCCTTTGGATCTACCTGTTTGGATGTTGAATCCGATTCCTTGCCCGGCATCTTGCCTATCACGATACCAGGCGTCACAGCAACAGGCCTTTCCCTTTCGATTGCCGACCAAATATCTCGATCACAAAGGAGATCTTCCATTTCATCTTTCACAGATCGAACTGCTTCCCATCGAACTTTTCTATCTCAATCCGCGACCCTCCTGACATCTCAATAAACCCTAATCCCTCGAGCACAAGGCTTTGACACCAATTGATGAGATTTATCTAATTGAATTGGAAGAATGACAGAGATAAGAAAACGAATAATGCGATTTACCCAGGTTCACCCTGAAAAGGGCTACGTCCTGCAGTCTGTATTATTAGGTTTTCTGTTGCACACGTTACAATGAACGAAAATAATATATATAGCTCAAAACGGGCCCCACAAGTAATGAACCAATTTAAGTAAAAGTCTAAAACCAATATTGTCTCGGGGGTGCTGCCCCACGCCTGCTGACCGGCCAGTGGAATCCCAGTCCACTGACCGGCAAGCAGGACCTCCGTGTCGGGGGCGCTACCCTCAAACCCCCGCATTCCGTGCGTAGGAATCATATTTCATTAGTTCATACCTCTGTTTCCCTAAGCTCATGTAGGCATGTCCGATGTAAGAAACAAGGGTCCCCGAAATATTTGTCAACTCCAACAGACCGTCGATCCAATCTCTAGTTTCAGAAATTATCATGACCACCGGTCTGATTTTCACTTCTTGAGGGAGACCAGACTGGATCGAGAACCGATCACCCATATTCATATCTAACACAGCCTGTACTCATCTCATCCCAGCTCAACTCATATTCTAAAACACTTCGATATTTATTCCAATTTAAGAAAATTCATGCCCTGACTGATGTAATAATGGGAGTGAGCAAAATTGAGATCAAGTGAGGACGAAAGAGTGAAAAAAAAAAGAATTATAGAGGTGAGTTGGGTCTAAGGAAGTTTTGAACCCATTTAATGTAGATATTATTATCGACTTTATCATTCCAAACCCTATATGACTCATTTAGTGAAAATAACTAGCTCATATAACAACTCCACCTATCAAATATCTAGCAAAAAAAAATCTATCAAATATGGATTAAGAAATGAGCTTATGACCTGTTTTGCAAGTCTTGCCCTGACTAAGAGGCTCATACCCTCATCATGCCATATTTTAGGATTTTTCTACTCATTACAAAGATTAATCTTTCAAATCTTAATGTAGTGGCAAAGAGGGTTTCCGAACTTTCATCATTGTCAAGTGAGGGGGCAGAGATGATCGATAGTAGCGTAGGGGCGGCAGCTCCGGTGCCCAACCACTCTCCCAGCCTCTCAATTTTTCGTCTTTTTTGTTGTTGCTAATTTTGGTGCAACATATTGAGTTTAGAATAATCAATTTGAGACGTACAATCAACTTGTCCAATAAGAGATCAGTGCTTGAATTAGCATCATGAGGAGGATGTTAATGGAAAATGACTAACAATAATTATTTTAAAGAGTTTCCTTGATTGTTTTAAAGAAAGATTATGTTGACATCATTTTAATTTTAGAACGAAGTTAAAAGGACAATTTCGTACTTGAATAATACTCTCGCGTTCATGAAAAGTTCAGCCCATCATCTTTTGTCCCGAGCCCAGTCTGGTTTGAAAATTACTAGATAAATTTTAGGTAATGGGCAGGCTTAGTTAGCAACACATAAGACCAGACCTTCAACTCGGCCTAATTGAACCCCCAATGAACACAGGACACCCCCTACTTCAAAACTAGGAAATTTTCAAACATCACCAATTTTCTTCATCCCCGATCAAAACGTGACCAGACTTCTATTATTTCTTTCGAAAAATTTAATGACCAAAATAGAAATATCTTAAAATCACTTTATGTTGAATCACTAACTCGAGCTCGAATAGCTAGATTCCCTCGATGAAACTGGCTTGTACAGGAGAGAATTAACACTCTATAAAAGTTCAAATTGATTTTTGAGTACTGGGTTTCGAAGTTTAGTCAAATTTGAGGGGCGTTTTACGAAATAGGATGAAAAAAAAAATCAATTTTATTGATTTGGGTCTCCTCAGACAAAAAATTACAGAAAAGGGGTCTGTCCGGCAGTAAAACTGCCGGATGGGCCCTGGTTCGGTAGCAGGGAGGCCGAACGGGAAGTTCGGCAGCGAGCTTGTCGAACGGCGAGTGCTAGAGAATGGCCCCCTAGGGCCCCCCCCCCCCCCACTCCCCCGAGGGCCCTCTTCCCCCCATTTTTCGCTGAATTTTAGAAGCCTTCTTCTGAAAGTTTACGAGAGGTCCCTCTTTTCAGAAGCAAACATTTGAAACTTCACGTGAGTTTCAGAAAAAAGCTTCTGAATCTTCACGTGAAGTTTCAAAAGTTAAGGCTTATGAACTTCACATGAAGTTTTAAGAAGGATGAGGCTTCTGAATCCTTCACTTCTATTAAAGGCGAAGATGGAGAGAAACGATTTGGCCATTTTACGAAGACAAAGAGAGGGAACAGAGAGGAAATAGAGAGAAAGCAGAGAAAGAATCGATAGAAAATAATAGAGAAAAGAGGGATTTGGAAGTCACTCGTCAATTTCGAACGTCTCCGTATTAGCAGTCAATTATTCCGTCAACATTTTCTTGCCATTGAATCAGGTAATATTTTACTCTATGATATATTTTCTTTGGCATTGGCGTTTTTCGTTTTCATTGCATGTAATGTTAATTTTTTTTTACATGGTAGAAAAATTAGAAGAGTGAAAGTATCAATTTCTCCCATCTCGACACACGCAAGATTTTGGATTGAGGTAATGCATATATCCTTGTTAAAACATGCTATATTTTAGTATTGTGCAATCACTGTTTCGCTGTTGTATTGTGATGTTTTACATGTCTATTTTGTACCGAAAAATATCTTATTTTTGTGCTACTCATATCTCTATTTTGTATGTCGATACATGTCTCATGAAAGATTTTGTGCATATTAAACTTGTATTTCATCATGATTTTTGAAATTTTAGAGGGTTAATTGAAGATGATTTTCAAAATATTGAAATAATAACTGAATCTACATGTCTAACAAAAAAATTTGTGGAAAAACCTTATTACTGTAGGAACTAGTAATTAGATCGGACAATGTAGATTTGATCTTTGGTTAAATATGAGCTATTGTAATTTATTGCCTAATGTAACGAACGTGGGTTACCCACTTGGACAAACCTTGACCATATAATTTTTTTTATAATAATAAAAATTATCCCAAAGAATAGAAAAATTGGAAAAGAAATTGAGAAAAAAATATTTAAAAAATAATGAAAACATTCCTAAAATTCTGTCATTTTATTCCTAAAATATCTTCTTTTTGCGCTACAGATATCTCTATTTTGCATATCGAGAGATGTCTAAGGGAAAATTTTATGCATATCAAATCGTATTTTCATCATATATTTGAAATTTTGTAGGTTTAATTAAATATGATTATCAGAATATATGTATTAATACAATCTGTCTGTAATAATAAAAATTTCCCAGATAATAGAAAAATTAGAAAAAAATGAAAATAAAAAAGCATCCTAAATAAAAAAAATGCACAAAACTCTACTGTGAAAGTCCTGGTTCAAACTCGAGTGGGTTTAGGCTGGCTCTTTGGGTTTGTGAGTTGGGTCGAACTGACCCGGTCTGGAAAATGAATAGGCAAAAAACATAAAAGAAAAAGTAAATTCTAAAAGAAAAATAATAATAATAGATAATATTAAAAATGGAAGCGACGCCATTATTTGGGTCAAACTCTTGGGTGCCCGTGTCTGGTTGATCTAGTTGATCTAGCTAGAAAATATTAACAAATAATCAAAAAATAAAAAAATTGGAAATCACAAAAAATTTTAAAAATTATGATCCAAATCATAAAATTTTCTAAAAAACTAGGAAACATTCCACAAATAAAATTTTGAAAAGATTAAAAATTATAATTTTGTCAATTAATTGACTAGATGTTATTGTTGATGATTTTGGTCCTTCATTCATTTCTAAATGACAATTGTATCCCTTATCTATAAATATTTTGAAAGAATATCTAAATTCGTAAATATTTTTGTGACCCTATTTAGTTCATTTGTTATATTAATAGTTATAATGTTCATTTATTAATGTGCAGAGAAAAAAAAATTATAAAATTTTACATGCAAAATAATTTATAATTTGTTCGTTTAATAGAATGTCTTCATCTTTTGCGACTGTACAATGAGGAGGTATAATAGTACAAAATCAATTTGGATATGATTATGAAGGTGGACAATGTGCTATGTTTGAGTTTGGAAACATATCCTCATTTGATAAGTTACGTGCTACGATTGAGCACGAGTTGAATATAATATAAAATCAGTTCATTCCCAGTATGATGTATAGACAACCGATTCGAGCAATCGGTGGTATGATGTATAACATTGTGGATGTGCATAATGATAGTATAGTTGAGAGAATCCAACAGTTTGCACGTTTGTCCAGTTATATGGGGTTTTTACAGTTTTATGCTACTGTAGATGGACACTAATCGATAAATGATTCAATTGGAGAAGGTTTCAATGTTGGTGAAGATGATATTGATGTGAATAATTAGTCAGTACAGTACGATAATAACGATGATAATGATGATAATGATAGTAATGAAGAAGATGATTCATGGTTGGGTAGTGACGATAGCGATGAAGAAAATGACGAAAGTGGTGATATGGATGCTTACTATAACACACATTATAGTAATCACATTTTACCGTGGTACATCCACTGTCCTATTCAGAGATTGACTATTATTGAGACTTGATTTTTAATCATATTTTTTTAAAAATTAATCGAAAATCCATAAAAATTCATAAAATAAAAAATCAACTTGGGGACCTTGACCAAGCCTAGGGAACCAATTTTGACCAAAAAATAATATCTTTATATTTTTAGTATTTTTCAACATTTTTATTTTAGAAATTCATAGAAAATCAAGAAAAAATGAGAAAATTGCAAAATCAACTTTGGAAGTCTTAGCCAAGCCTAAGTAACCATTTTTGAACAAAAAATAATTTTTCATGTTTTTTGCATTTTTACTATTTTTCAGAAATTAGGAAAAATATTATAAAAATAAATAAATAGCGTTTGAGGCCAAAAAATATTAAAAATAGTTATTATTTTTATTTTAATTTTCTCTTCATTTTTGGCCAAAGAAAATCTGCAACAATTAATATGGAATCGGAAATTACTTTGTTAATCTCATTTCAGATTAACTGGAAATATTATAGAAAATTCATTTTAGCTCTGTAATTTTCGATTTTTGCATTTCTGGAGTCGCGGCATTGTCCTCTAATAGTCCAAATTTTTCAATGGCTTGATGGTTCATTTTCCGTTGTTACGTTCGGTTTTCCGAATTCAGTTTATCATTTAAAGCGTTTCTCCGTGATGCATTGTCGCGTTCGTGGGACTTGCTAGTTAAACATGCATGATCGATTTAGCAGTATGTTCTTAAGGATTGACGTATTTGAGGAAGAATGGGAGAGAATGAAGCTAGGAGATATTTCTAGCAGCTTGTTAATACCGTTGACTATTATCATAGCAGGGTTGTCTACCATAGAAACCAAAAGCCAAAGAATTTGCAGCTGGGTTGCCAAGGTGATGGTCTGCACTTGGTGGTGGAGAACATGATGGGAAAGAAACAATAATTAAAGAGTGGAGAGCATGAGTGGAGGATAACGGTGGATCTAAAAGAGAAGGAGATGATTTGGGGTGGACTCCTCTTCATTATTTTGCTTGCCGGGACGAAGTCGAGGCGGTTCGACTGCGCCTACAATACGATACGTCCGTAACATATGCGGTAGACGAAGAGGGGCAATAAGCTCTTTACATTGCGGCATTTCAAAGCCGTGTCAATGTGATTTGGGAGCTTCTCAAACACTGTCTTGATGCTAGTGACATAATGAGCACCAAAGGGTAAACGGCTTTTCGTGCAATTGTCATCGATAGACAAGTAAATGTGGCCAAGTACATACTAGGAATGCCGAATCTGGAGGATCTTATAAACGAACAAGGCGTCGACGGAAACACGGCTTTGCATTTGGCTGCGCTTCATAAAGAATACGATGCCATACACATACTTGCGCAAGACAAGAGGGTAGACCGTTAGTCACAAATAAGGATCATTTGACCGCCATTGAAATGTTTCGTGCTCATCAAGAGGACAAAAAGAGTGCCCTAACATGGTTGGACGACACAAAAGGTTTTCCATCTCATGAACTTTGTAGTCAACGAAGTGCGTGCTCTTATATTCGCATTCCATACTCAAGTATTGTGCGGCATCCAAAGGCGAGAAATTTACCATCGGATAAGCTGAAGATATTTTATATATGCATAAATGGTGCTATGTACTTTATACAATTATGGGCGTTTTCCTATTGAATCTAAAAGCCAGAGGAAAAATTGGAGCTAGATGATGCCTTGACTACCCACCATTCCACTATCACCAAAAGAAGGGAAAAAAAAAAGATGTTGGCCACCGAACGCAAAAGAAAAGAACGAGTGCAAGCAAATAAAAAAAGAGCAAAGAGGGGCGATCGTTACTAATGATCACCAAGATACCGAGCTCCCCCACCGGCAAAAGAGGCCTTGCACCAGATGCTCAAAAAAGGGGGGGACGGGAATCTTAGGGGGGATAATTGGAATCAAACCCCACCAGCCTTCTTCCTGGGTATCGGGGCGAGCATAGAATCTGATCATCGTGGCGCTTAGGTGAAGAAATATGTGACTTACACCCTGGAAATTCTAACAAGTCAACAGCTTCGATGGGCAAAGCACTGGAGCTCACGGTCACAGGTGAAGTTAACAGTAGAAGCATCGTACTTGAAGGGATCCTAGTTGGTATTCTTGATTCCGATGGGGTGACGAAGCTCATGTTGAATGAAGGCGAGGCCTGAGTCCTCGCGGTCAGAGTCTGCATGTCAAACTTGCCGACCCTGAACTTCGGGGACTTGAACTTCATGATGACGAGGATGAAGAAGAGGGCTTGGACGACCTGAAAGATGACGAAGGCGATGATGCCAATCGTCCACTTCATCCTCTTCTTGCGCTTTGCCTCCTCATCTGCCATGGTATGAAGCGATTCTTGATCACTCCGGTGATAGGCGCTCGACTCGGGTAGTTGGTATTAGTTCTGGTTCTTCTTTGCCATATGGTTATACTCAGCCGGGCGAGGGATGAATTCAAGTAATGCTTATGTGAAGGAATAGATATGTGTAAAAAAAAAAAAAAACGTAGTAAGGATGGAGAAGAAGCGATGGCCGCTAATGGTCCTACTCCTCTTCTCTCTTTCGACCGCTCTCGTCCAGATCATCTGGTTCGCGTCTGATTCCTGCAAACCTAGCGCCGTCTCGTCCACTTCGAGCGATGCGCACTTCGCCGGGGAGGAGGTCTCGAGCGGCCCCGTCCACCTAGATCTTCACGAGCCTCAGAGAACTCTCCTTCTTCCATAACACAAGCCCGTTCATTACTCACTTCCTTGCGCCCCTTTGATGCCGACGCAAGACTGGTGAGTTGGGCGAGCCGAGCTCATAAGAACCCCACATCCATGCCCAGGTCCTCGAATGCCTTCAAAGTCGTGGCCCACAAGTCAAAGTCCTCTACAGAAGTTGTGATCCTCGAAGCCTTGATAGCATCCGCAATGTTCACTGTCTCGGAGATTATTCCTGCTACCAGCTTACAGTTTAGACCTTCGAGGAGGCCAGTTTGGAGAAATGACTTTCGACACTTGCACAGCTCGTGGTACTTAGCTCTAAGATTCAGAGAAGTGAATTCCATGGAGACCATTAGGAACACGGTCATTGGAGTCCGTCTTGGGATGATCCACGACGGATCTGCAATCAGTGTTACAGATCTTTAAACCATCCTCATGGATGTCTTGTGGAGTAAGTTCCTTCCCAAGAGGCACCCAATAAGCGTCGTGTTGTCTTCTTCGCTCCTCTTGGCGTCCTCCTCAGGATTGACTCTTCTTGACCAAGGACCCAAATTCATCAGCCGAGAGCCCCATCCACCTCGCTAAAGAGGTAAGGCTGAATACCCTATTTCGCGTTTTTCCTTTTTATTATATAGACTTGGTTTTATCGGGCTCAGGCACATTATTACATGTTCGTACTGCTAGTATGTGCGTTCTATGTGGTCATCGGTGTCCATGGCGGATGTTTGCGTCGGCGATGGACTAGGGACAGCGAAGATTGGTTCTGATGAACGTTGGGAGAGGTCACAGTAGGGCCTGGGTGATGGAGCTCAACGAAGAAAAAGACTCACAAGAGGACAAAAGGGGAGGATAGAAAGAAATATTAAAACATAAAAAAAAACAAAAACAAAACAAATAAAAAAATAAAAATGTGGGTAATAAAGGCTTTGGTCTAATTGTGTACGTTGGGATTGTTTTTATGAGTTGGGCTAGAAAGACTTTGCGCTAGGTTTAGAATTTAGGAACGGGCCTATTTGACAAGAAAATTAAACAAAGAGAATGAAATTTGGGCTCGGCCCAAAGTGTGACCTTTTGCGCCTTAAGGCACGAGTTAGACTCCTATGGCGCGGGCTGAGTCTGCTGACCCGGTCCAAAAAAAAATTTAAAAATTTAAATAAAAAATCCAAAAAATGTAATAAAAAATTCAAAAAAAATGAAAAAAAATCATAAAAATCATAAAAAAAAAAGTTCTAAAAAAACCTCAAAAATTAGGAAACGGGTCATTTCAACTGACCAATCCTATTTTTGATGATTTCCCTTCATGATTTTTTCAAAATGACGATTTTGCCCCTTATGGGCAAATTGTCTTGAAAAATTCCAAAAAATTCAGAAAAATCTCAAAAATTAGGAAATGGGTCATTTCGACTGGTCAATCCTATTTTTGATAATTTCCCTTCTGGATCTTTTCAAAATGGTAATTTTTCCCCTTATAGGCAAATTGTCTTGAAAAATTCAGAAAATTCAGAAAAATCTCAAAGACTAGGAAACGGGCCATTTGACTGGCCAATTCTATTTTTGATGATTTCCCTTCCTCATCTTTTCGAAATGAAGATTTTTCCCCTTATAGGAAAATTGCCTTGAAAAATTTCAAAAAATTCAGAAAAATCTCAAAGATTAGGAAACGGACCATTTCGATTGGCCAATCCTATTTTGATGATTTCCCTTCCTAATCTTTCGAAATGACGATTTTGCCCCTTATGGGCAAATTGTCTCGAAAATTCTGAAAGACTCTAAAAAATCTCAAAAACTAGGAAACGGGTTATTTCAACTGGCCAATCCTATTTTTGATGATTTTCCTCGCTAATCTTTTCAAAATGACGATTATGCCCCTTATGGGTAAATTGTCTCGGAAAATTCCGAAAAAGTTATAAAAAATTACAGAAAATGGGAAATGGTCAATTTTGACTGGTCAGACCCATATTTTGTGACTTTCACTCCCATTTCTACATGAAATGATAGTTTTACCCCTCACGGGCAAATTGTCTCAAAAAATTTAGAAAAGTTCTCAAAATTGTGGAAATAGGAAATGACCACATTCAACTGGTTTGAACTATTTTCACTTCCCAAGCTTTGAAAAATGACAATTTTACCCTTCTGGTCAATTTGACCCAAACTTTTCCCCAATCATCCCAAATGATTTTTCATGAAATAAAATGGTACGAAAGGGCGTTAGAGTAACCTAGCGTAACCAAGTCCCCGAACTCATTTTCTCTGGTTCGCAAGAATAAATTAATTCTCCCGTTAATTTATTTAGATGTCTAATCAGCCTACCAAAAAATGATTAGTGGCGACTCCAATTCTAAAATCATTTGAACAAAAATCAAAATTGCGATTCGATAGGACTTGGAGGGTCTGTATTATGTTAATCAATCTAGTTAATCTGATAATCCGTTCACTCGATAGATTGATAAAAAATTATCTTTGGGTTGCGACAACTATGATATGATGCAAGTCGATACAAGAACCAAGCTGAGCCATATGTTATTTGATCCAACCAAAGAATTTCGTGTTGGAATGTTATTTCCATCACGAGATGTAGTGCAGTTAGCTGCGAAAGAATATTCTCTACTGAGAAATCATCACTTTCGCAGTAAAGAGACAAAGAAAAGAAAATATGTTATAAAGTGCAATAATCCAAACGAACCGTGTGATTGGAAGCTCGTGGATTGAATAAAGCGGGTGACTTGTTTTAGAAAATAACTAAATACAGTGGGCCACATAAATATCGTAATCCACAAATGTCAATATATCATCGGTAATTTGATCAGAAGTACCTCTTCAGCCAGATAGAAGCAATGGTTGCTGCCCTACCAAATAAAAATCAAGTTACTAATGGTGATGATTAAAGATAAGCTGGGCTTCCAACCTACTTATCGTAAAAATCTGGCTAGCTAAATAATTGGCGATTGCCAAAACTTTTGGAGGATGGGATGACTCGTATGGTTAGTTAAGAAAGTACATGAATATGACGAAACTAATGAATCTAAGTCTTCATTTTGTGATCGAGGATTGCCTCAGCCAAAATCAGAGTTGCAAGGTTTTCAACTGAATGTTTAAGACTTATAAACAGACGATTGAATGCTTCAAAAGCTGTCGTCTCGTGATTTTTGTCGATGGAACTTTTTGTACGACAAATATCGAGGAACGCTCCTATGTGCGGCCTCATTTGATGGGAATAATCATATATTTCTGTTGGTATTTGCTGTGGTTGATCGGGAGATTATTAATGATTGGTTTTGGTTTATGGATCTGTTGCGGATATATGTCACTAATGGCCGAGATGATATTTGCATAATATCGGATAGACATATTGGGATTCAAAAAGCATTGGAGATGGATGGGTGGCGTCCTCTACATGCCCACTGTAGATTTGCATTCCACATATTGTCGGCAATTACAATAACCACTTTAAAGATGCCGAAGACAAAAAAAGCTATTCAGATGGCAGGTAAAATTTATAAATTACGTAATTTGAGAAAATTACTAATTTATAAAATTGTGTGATAAGTAATTATTATTATTGTAATGTACAGCTTACGAGAACCAAAAGTGAAAGTTTCTACACATCATGAACCGAATGAGGGAATTGCACCCACAAGCAGTTGAATGGTGTGATCAGATTCCTTGGGATAAATGGACAAAAGCTTACGATGAAGAAAAAGATATGGAGCGATGGCCACAAATTTAGGGGAATCGGTTAATGGGATGCTGAAGGGATTTCGTGCTTTGCCTATAACAGCTATGGTGGATAAGATATTTTATCAGTTAGTCCATTATTTCTATACGAGAAGAACTACATATAGGGCACAAAAGATGGAGGGATGGATATATACTCAATTTGCAGGTAACCTTCTCCAAAAAAACATTGAAGCTGCAAATAGGTATGAGGTGACCCGATTCGACTTTCATTCCGGAATCTTTGAAGTTAAAATCGGATATGATAGATCCAGAAGAATGGGGAGCCACAAACACAAGGTCGAGCTAAACTTGCGAAGATGCACATGTGAAAATTTTAAGAGATGAAAATCCCATGTTTACATGTAATTGCAATGTGTCAGAAATATGCAATTGATTACAATACAATGGTAGATAAATTCTACACTGTAGATAGAACACTTTAGTGCTATCGGTACATGTTTCATCCATTAGGGGATCCAGATTACTGGCCTGAATTTGACAAGCTACCATTAGTGCCGGACCTGAACTGTATTAGAAAGAAAGACCTTGTGCATCACGCATATGTACGGAGATGGACTGGAGTACCCCGAGAAGTAGTGATTCGACTAACCATTACAGCTATTATGAAAAATCAAGACACAACAATCAAACTTATGCATACATATCGGTTTAAGGTTCTTACCCTTATGAGTTCTCCTGCTTATTTAATAATTTTTTTTATCTAAAAAAGTATATTATTTCCACCTTTTGTCGGTCATAATCGACATTCATAAAGTTTTAATTGTTTAGGGTTAGCTCCATTGATCTGATCATAGACTGGATTAACATAGGCTGTTGTGTGCCGGAGGTCACCTCTGGGGTAGAAATGTCCGCTGAATTGGTCGAGGACCCCCAAAGGGGGGTTGGAGAAGTAAGATTCTTCAGGTATGGCATTGACTTGGTAGCTATTCATTTTCAGAAAATGATTGAGGCAAATGACGATGGTTTCCTTCTTCAAACCTTTAAAGAATACGGATGAGTAGACTTTAATTTATGAAGCTATATTCAGAGACTTGATATCAGATCTAGCTAATTTATCTTTTTAGTGTATTCAGAGAAAAATGTCATTTGTGTGATCTCTCATTAAGAATGAACCCAACAAAATATTAGTGTATTATTGTTATGTATTTTTTTCTGCTTTTTTAGAGTTTTTTTTTGTAATATTTGGATGATTTGGGAGCTAAAATAAAAATTCCAATTGAGAAATTTCGGACACTATTGGGGCTAGATAAAAAATTCTAGGCACTATAGGGCGATGTCAAAACTCCTAAAAAGTGATTTTTTTTAAAAAAAAAGACTGAAATTGCATTTTTTAAGCATAAAGTGGGGTTACGTTTGTGAAGGAATGCACAATCCCCAATTGGATTTTTCAAATTTAAATGGCCCAACATGAAAAGGTATTTCAAATAAAATATTAGATATTTTTTTCCTATTTCCACGAAATCTATTTTTTTATTTTTGGATTTTTTTTGTAAATATGGAAAAATATTAAAATTACAAAAATTTCAAAAAATTAATTCTTCTTTCAAATTAGTTCCTTAGGCTTAGCTAAAGCATCGAAATATGATTTTCCAATTTTATAGATTTTTTTTTTTATAAATTTTCTATTAATTTTCTTAAAAAATTTGATTAAAATTTAGGTGTCAACATATAGCAATATGATGTAAACAATTCTAGTAAATCAAAATTATAATAATACATAACAATTGTCAACCCTGATTACATTCAATGATGATGTTGCCCCCATACGTGGCCTCCTGTTCCGCAAGTAGATCATCTCTGGTGTTTGGCAGGTCTAGTATTGTACCGACGATAAGATTCCGGTTGCGTGGGTTGTGTAGATGACGAAGGCATACCCTCTTCTGACAACCGTGGTTGTGATGCACTATCAAATTGAGCAAATATCTCATGCTCATATGGTATATACTCTGTAGAAGTATATTGGGAAAAAGGAGGGAGATCAAATCCTCAAGCCATCAGAGAAATTACAAGAGTGTGGGGACGGAATCCCGCATGAAATGAGCCAGCGAACTAGCCGAACCCCAAAGTAAAATTTGTTTGGCTGAACCCGAGATTGAACCTAGGAGTGAAATCTGTCGCATTATAGACCACGAGATAAGGGATGACGTTTATATCTTGATGAGCTCTAGTAGTCCTCCGGATGGATTGACTAGTCTGAGGTGAGTCATCTTCATGCGATCCAATAGGTGTTGTGGTAGGTGTTTATTGGGGTCGTGGAATCGTTATTAGCTGTCTCTCTTCATTGAAGGCATGTAGCATTATTGTAGATATCCTCCCTATCTGACGTATGGTCTCTCGCATGTTCTCTCGATCCTAAGACGTAGCTCTGCATAATGATATGATTTGTTCCGCGCTATCGGCCTGTTCATGAAATCAAAGTCAATAAAAGTTATCAAATGCTAACAATTTATATTACTAAAAAAAATAATCTAAAGTAAATTACAAGTGTTTGCACTAACTGTTGCACTTATGTCATCTCCCGTGTAAGAAATCCACCGCCATGTGCATGTATGGTGCCACTCCATGTATTCTGAATGGAAGTGAAGTGGCTCTGTTGCAGGATCAAATCGGACTATATAGTTAAGACGATTGTTCCACATTTCAATCCATGCTTTGTGCTTCTCGACCAAATTCTTTGTAATTGACCTTAATTCAAGGGCATGAAAGGGTTTATGATCATTGGGAGGATTCGGTGTTTGTTGCTGCATCCAAATTGACGAAGCATTCGGTTCAGATAATGCCACTCTACTATGTGAAAATAGATGAGTGGGACACGAGCTGTCCAAATATCTTTTCCCTTTATACAGTAATCTGATAGAGTTTCGAGAATATCATCAGTGTAGGGCTCCCAAACAATCTGTTATCGTATTGAAACATATCAAATTAAATGAAGAATTAATTTAAAAGCTAACATTATATTGAACTCCTTGGTTTCTATCATGACTTATATCGGTGAATGTCATTCTATCAAATTGGTAGCGTTGATGTGACAAAGTGTATGTGGGCACTCTAGTTGTCTGTAGGGATTGAAACCAGCTGCACAAAAAAAAGAACAGTTACATATATTATTATACGCACTAGAAAAATTTTATCACTACAGTGTAATGGTGGCAAAAAAGAACAATTACATATATTATACGGACTGAAAAAATTTTATCACTCACTAATTAAAAAAACATATATATCACATACCGACTATTAAGAGGTGCATCTTCAAAAGGATCACCATTTCTGATGGATGATGACACACAACTGAATTAATTCCACGCCCAAATTTGCAACACATATAGGGCATCACTGATTTGTTGCGTTGATGGATTGGTGGCATTGCATAGCTTTCGATATAACTACGCAAGCGCTACTGAACCCCAATTGTACGGCGTACGATCCATAAGGTTCTCTAGTGATGAAAGAAAAATTACACTTACCCTAACACCTGATTTATCAGAAAATATAAATCCTCCAGCCAATTACAGAATGAATGCTCTCGCATATTGCATTATGGTGACGTCATCGGCATTAGCCAGAATTTCATCAAAGCGTTCTCTCAGCCAAGTTATCTTTATCATCGAAACACGTATTTAACCGAGTAGGAGCCGGTGACCAAGTAGATTCTCACAAACATCGCCCCAATTCCTATTAGTCGGGCAAGTAATTGCATTTCCATTAATAGGAAGCCCTGTAAGAACCTTGATATCCTGCAGAATAATGGTGCATTCATCTTTTGGTATATGGAAGGTGTAAGTCTCGGGCCTCCATTACTCAACCAAAGCTGTAATCAAATGGTGATCAACTTGCCAAAATCTCATTTTTCAAACTCCGTAAAATTTCGAAACTCGAACATACGGTTCTATGTGATGATCAAGTTTAGCTTCGTGTAGTGTTGCTCCATCTTGTTGACATCGAAGAACTTCATTATCATTTATTTGTGAAATGTTACATTAATTGTTACTAGCATTTTTATTACGATATAACTGTTACAAATGACAGCTTAGCTGATAACTTTCTTAATTACTTACCTTAGCCTCCCAAATGGCTTGCGATTTATGTTCAGCCTGCTTTGTAAGTAGTGAATTATTCTCAAGTCCCGGCCGAATATACTTTCTTTGTGCCATGTCTACAAATGGAACAGATAAACTTCATAAATATCGCATAATTTTCCTGAGATGCTTTACCCATAAGGGGTAAAATCGTCATTTACAAAGGAATGAATGAAAAACAATAAGTTTTGTTCAATTAATTGAAAATCCTAATTTTTTACATTCTTCTGAACTTTTTTTTACAAAAAATCATGACATTTTCTCAATTTTTTATAAAATTTTTATGATTATTTTCATTTTTTCCCGATTGTCCAGTTTTTTATTTTCTAAATTTTCAATTTATTTTTTTTATATTTTTCAGGCCAGGTCCAGGGTTTGACCCAAATAAAGGTGCCTCTCCCATTTCTTATGTTTTCTATTATTATTGTTATTATTATTATATTTGTTCTATAATATTCTTTTTCCTTTTTTTCTTATTCTTTTTTCAGACAGAGTCAGTTCAACCCAACTCACAAATTGAAAGAGCTGGTCAAAGCCCACTTGGCTTTGAACCGGGACTAAAATGACGGAATTTTAGGAATGTTGTTATTATTTTGTAAATATTTTTTCTTAAATTTATTTTTCGAAATTTTCTATTCTTTGGGATATTTTTTTATTATTATAAAAAAATTATATGGTCATGTTCAGTCCATTAGGCAACTAAAATCAACGGCTCATATTTAATTAAAGATCAAATCTACATTGTCCGATCTAATTATCAGTTCATACGGTCTACATCTAATAAGGGTTTCCCACAATTTTTTTTCGTTATTCCTGTAGATATAGTCATTATTTCAATATTTTGAAAATCATATCCAATTAACCCTCCAAATTTTTAAATTTCATGATGAAATACGGGTTTAATACGCACAAAATATTTCATGAGACATGTATTGATATGCAAAATGGAGATATGAGTAGCGCAAAAATAAGCTATTTCTCGGTGCAAAATAGACATATATGTAGCGCAAAAATAAGGCATTTTTCGGACTAAACAGCATGTAAAACATCACAGTACAACAACGCAACAATGATTACACAGTACTAAAATAGCATGTTCTAACAAGAATATAGGCATTACCTTAGCTCAAAAAGCGCGAGTGTGTCGCGATGGGAGAAATGATAGTTCGACTCTTCTAACTTCTCTGTCGTCTACAAAAAATTAATATTACATACAATGAAACGAAAAATGTAAACAAAACAAAACAGATCATAAAGTGAAATATTACCTAGTTTGATGGTGTGGAAATATTGATGGAATCAATGATCGTGGATATGGACACATCGGAAATTGACGAGTGATCTCCAAAAATTTTCTCACTCGATTCTCTCTATTTTCTCTTGATACTTTCTCTGTTTCTCCTTCTTCAGAGCTTCTTCAGAGAAAGCTCTTCAAGTGTCCCTTAAAAGAGACACTAGAAGAACTTTATAAAAAATTATTCTTACTACAGAGACGAATCTCTGCTCCATTCGGCAGCTTTTTTGCGCCAGACGAGGGGAAAGGGGGGACGTAGTGCACGGAAAAGGAGAGGGGGCGGTGGAAAAAGGGAGTGGGGGGTCCTCTCCAGTTCAACAAGTGCCGTACTGGAAGGGGGGGACCCCCGCTCTAGTTCGACAGCAGAGGTGCCAAACAACATTATTCGGCACCCGAGGTGCCAAATTGAACTAAATTTGGCAATCCCGGTGCCGAACGAACCCATTTTACGTATTTTTCGTTCGAGGAGACCCAAATCGGTAAAAATGCAATTTTTTAACCAATTTTTGTAAAAAGCCCCGAATTCGAGCCTCACAGGCAATGTATCGGATGGATCACCCGCCCCTATCTCGAGCAAAGCCGCATGGATCCGATCCAATCAATGGTCATTGGCTCGGCATCCGGAGGGAGCGTACTTCCACAGGTCATCGTCCCAGTTACCCCCCGGAGCCAAAAATCGAAGCTGAGGACGGTGAAGAAAAAGAGCTCCGAGGTTCCATTTTTCCTGCACACGCCAGTAAAAGCCCGCCACAAACACCGCACGTGAATTTTGACAAATCTCCCCACCCAAAGAGAAGTTGCTGTCGCCTGACAACGAATCGCTTGTTTTTTTTTTTTTTAACTCCGTCGGTTCTCAATAATGCGCTCGTTCTTATCCACGAACGGAGAGCCAAGTGACGATGCTCACTGAGACCGGGAATCTTGATGGAGTCAACAGGTTATCCTCCGCTCAAGCTCTTCCTTTTGCTCTCCTGCATCGCTTGCATCCCCGGCTCGTCGTCTTCACCTCGATCCACCTCGAGTCCGACCGCGCAGCTCCTCCCGAAAGAGTCTCTGCCCACGAAATCCGGCTATCTCCCGGTGAGCCGCACCTCTGGTTCGGCCATTTTCTACGCTTTCTATGAAGCCCAGCGACCCACCACGCGCCCCTCGCGGACCCCGCTCCTGATTTGGCTCCAGGGCGGTCCCGGCTGCTCCTCCATGATCGGCAACTTCTACGAGCTCGGACCTTGGCGCGTCAGCTCTGTCGCGCATAACGCCGGACACCTGGTGGTCGAGCCCAATCCTGGCTCATGGAACCGCTTGTTCGGCCTCCTCTTCCTCGACAACCCCATCGGCGTCGGGTTCAGCGTCGCCGCCTCTCCCGAGGAGATCCCGAGGGACCAGTTTACCGTCGCGAAGCATCTCTTCGCGGCGATAACCACGTTCGTTAAGCTCGACGGGGCTTTTAAGTCCCGTCCCATTTATGTTACCGGCGAGAGTTACGCGGGGAAGTATGTCCCCGCGATTGGGTACTACACGTTGAAGTGGAATGCGGAGTTGCCGCCGTCGCAGTGCCTGAACCTAGCGGGGGTCGCCATAGGCAATGGCTTGACGGACCCGGCGACCCAAGTGGCGACTCACGCCGCGAATGCTTACTTCTCCGGCTTGATCAACGAGAGGCAAAAATCCGAGCTTGAGAAAGCCCAGTGGGAAGCTGTCAAGCTCACCAAAATGGAGAGCTGCAGTCAAGCGACGGATGCCCGAAGTAGGGTGCTGGGATTGCTGCAGAACATGACGGGACTCGCCACTTTGTACGACTTCACAAGGAAAGTGCCGTACAACCCCCAGTGGGTGACTCAGATCTTGCAGAAGCCGGAGGTGAAGAGGGCGCTGAAGGCCAATGAGTCCATAGTGTTCGACGAGTGCAGCGACGTGGTGGGAGCTGCGCTGAGCGAGGATGTGATGAAGAGCGTGAAGTACATGGTGGAGCACCTGGTCAAGAACAGCAAGGTCCTGCTGTACCAAGGTCACTCCGATCTGAGAGACGGCGTGGTCTCGACCGAGGCTTGGGTGAAGACGATGGAGTGGGAAGGGATCGACGAGTTCTTGTCTGCGGAGAGGAAGGTTTGGAGGTTGAACGGGGTGCTTGCTGGGTATGTGCAGAAATGGGGGAGCTTGAGCCATGTCGTGGTCCTGGGTGCTGGGCATCCGGTGCCCACCGACCAGCCATTGAGCTCGCAGGCCATGATCGAGGACTGGTTCTGGAGAAGGGCTTGCTCGCCGATTCGAAGGACAAGCGCTTCGCAGGAAGGGATCGCTTGGAAATCTGATTAGTTCAGTCATCCTTCTTGTTGTTTGTGCCTAAAGGATGGCAGGGCGTTGGAGTCCAAGAAGATTGGATTTGCCCATTGTCAAATAAATTTCCACTGGTTTAACTTAGGCTGAGTTCATGTCCATGCATGGAATGTTGGCAAGTTGGTCCCCATTTTTACTTAGATCAGTATCGTAAAAAAGTACTTCGAAGACGCTAAGCATTTGTTTAGTAGGAATGCACGTGAATATATAACTTAAAACTTGAAATTGGACCATTCTTTGGAAATTTGCTTTCTTCAAGATCAAAATATTTTTATTATCGAAAGTACAATTAAGGACCCTTAACACATTTTCATGATGCATTCTTTAATAAATTTATCCTTAACAAAGCATTCCAGCATTGCATAATTGTCTTTTGGATTTGGCTATTTGTTTTTAGTTAAAAACTGTCTAGAACACAAGTATGAGCCAATTACACGTTTCAAATTCTAATTCAAGCATGTGATGTAGCCACTCTCTTAGAATTGAAAGTTCTTTCTTTTGATAATGAAGTTTGGCCCTCGGTTTCATCTCCAAATTTGTCTTGAAATAGTGGAATTGAAATGATCAAGATGATCAAGTCAAATATCACGTGAAATCAGAATATGGAGGTAAGCAGTTTATGAATATACACATCAATATGCAATATTTTGTCAAACACAATGAGAAGAGTTGAAGGATAGAGAAAATTATAGAGGATGATAATAGTGGTTCTAGTTAGGTCAAGCCTATATCTACTCTCCCACGTTGGCGGCCGATAAGCTGGAGTCAACTAGATGAATCAATGGGGGTTTAGGCTGAATTCCACTTGATGAATCAATGAGGGTTTACAATAAGTGATGATACTCTTTTTGACATATCATACTATCTTCTCTCAATCACTCTTACAAGGGCTCTAAATCATTATAGTGTTAAAGCTCACGAAGACAAGTATGTAGACTTTGAAGCTCTGTTGTAGTTTGAAATCTTTTATTCTAAACTCTCTCCCTCGTAAAAGTACTATGATCTCCCCAAACTAGCTTTTGGATCGGTCTTCAAAGGATCACTCTTCAATCTTTAATTAGATGTATCCAATCTTTAATTGAACGAGATTGTATCTGGAAGATATAGCCGTTGCGTGATAAGAATTTGAAGCTTGCTAATTAGGCTACCCATACAACAAAATCTTTAGTTTCCATTAGTAGAGTTCTTAATTTATGGAAATTAGCTTGTCTTTGAAGGTAATTTCCAACTTAAGATGTACTACATCCATTGTAGAACCATCTTCCAACTCGAAAATCACAACTCCTTAAAAAGGATTTCTGAACCTCATATAGGATATGTCAAACATCAGTCTTCAAATGAGAACTGTTTTGGATTTGAATATATTGAATTTTTTCCAACAGTTTCAGAAATAGAACCAGTTTTGAATTTGGACAGATAGAACACTAAGTTTGAAGCTAATAGAATCCTTGTTGATGCTCGCATATGAGTCTTCATTCAAAAGTGTGGTTGAAGCTACACGAGTGTCATTTCACTTAATTTGGATAGCATGATTCAACCCCTTCAGAAGCAGATATGCGATACTCTTGTCTTGAATCTGAACATCCAACTAAAGTCAATATAAACTTTTTTCACACATGTGTCACCTGAAATAGAAGACAACAATGTATTTTCCAGATTCAATTAGAGTAAGGACAGTTTTGTCAATATCAAAATTTATTAGAGGAGGTTTTCTCAAGCAGTGTTGGTGATGCCGAAGCGCGTACGAAATTGGCCAAACAGAAAACTCGGAATGATAAACAAGGAACAATTCGTTCTCTCAATTCAATTTACTAAAAAAAATATCAAAGTCTGCCTTGAGAATCCCTAAACACCCCTTTTATATGGCGTTAACCCTAATCTAAAAAAAGGAAACATAAAAGATTACAAAAACCACTAAACAGGAAACTTAATCCCGAAATTAAAATAATTAAAATAATAAAAAATTGAAAAACCCATCTAAACGTTCCCGAATCGCCGAAATCCATCGTTAGTCACGGCCAAAGGCCGTGAGTATTGATCAGAGCGCCGTTTCGCTTTAACCGACCGAATTTGAGCACCAAAGCCTTCCGTTCGCCGACTTCCGCTGAAATTTCTGCTCATCGGTAAAACTGCCGAAACATAGTGCATCATCCTCCCCTGCTAGAAAAAAAAAGATTCGCCCTCGAATCTGCTTCGTCCTCACTGACAGCAATCTCCTCAAGTTCTTCCTTGTCGGCATAATAGGGCGATAAATCTGCTACATTAAAAGTTCCGGATACATTGTACTTACCCGGTAACTCGATCTTGTAAGCATTGTCATTGATCCGCTCGAGCACCCTGAATGGACCATCAGCTCTGGGATGTAGTTTGCCAAACCTGCCAGCTGGGAAACGTTCCTTCCTGAGGTGGATCCACACTAGATCACCCTCCTTAAAGACCACCCTTTTCCGTCGCATATCCACTCGCTGTTTGTACTTCATGTTCTGCCTAGTGATCTTATCATGAATCTCTGAATGCAGCTCCTTAATCTGTCTTGCATGCTCATCTGCGTCAGAACTGAACTGCTTGTCAATGGGCAATGGAGTGAGATCCAGAGGAGTAATTGGATTACGCCCATAGACTATCTCAAAAGGACTCTTGCCCGTTGTTCGATTCTGTGACCTGTTATAAGCAAATTCTGCCTGAGGTAATATCAAGTCCCACTGCCGCGGACTATCACCAACTAGACTTCGCAGCAAGTTTCCCAGGCTTCGGTTAACAACTTCTGTTTGCCCATCGGTCTGAGGATGATGAGAGGAGCTAAACTGCAACCTGGTTCCCATATGCCTCCAAAGAGTGCGCCAAAAGTGGCTCACAAACTTCACATCACGATCTGAGGTTATAGTTTTAGGAACTCCATGCAGTTTGACAACCTCCTGCAAAAATAAACGAGCAACCTGCGAAGCATCAAAAGTCTTGTGACAGGGAATAAAGTGCGCCATCTTCGAAAATCTGTCGACAACCACCATTATGGAATCTTTATTCCGCTGCGTCCTCGGCAACCCCAACACGAAGTCAAGGCTGACATCCTCCCATGGTGCAATAGGGACAGGTAAGGGCATGTACAAACCAGCATTGGTACCCTTTGTTTTGGCCACGTGACATACTCGGCACCTCTCTACAAAACGCGCCACATCACGCTCAATGCGAGGCCAGTAAAAGTGCTCACACAGCAAGGCCATCGTCTTATCAACTCCAAAGTGCCCAGCTAGACCTCCTGCATGACTCTCAGTAATAATAGATTCCCTCAAAGAACACTGAGGAATACACAACCTGTTTCCCTTGAAAAGGAATCCATCCACCAACAAAAACTGCTGAAAAGACCCTGCTTGACACTTCCTCCAAATGTCTCCAAAGTAAGGATCATCAATATATAACTCCTTAAAAGAGTCAAAGCCCAGAACTCTTACCTGCATTGTAGACAGCAAGGAATGTTTTCTGCTCAATGCATCTGCCACCTTGTTCATCACTCCTGCCTTATGTTTTATCGCAAAACTGAAAGCTTGAAGCAGTTCTACCCACTTCGCATGTCTAGCATTCAGCTTATGTTGGCCATTAATATACTTCAAGGCCTCGTGGTCAGAGTACAAAACAAACTCCCTCGAAATAAGATAATGCCTCCAGTGCTCTAAACTCCTCACTATGGCATAAAATTCTTTATCATACGTGGAATACTTCTTCCTCGCTTCATTTAATTTCTCACTGAAAAACGCTACTGGTTTATTTCTCTGGCTCAGGACTCCCCCGATACCAACGCCTGAGGCGTCACAATGCACCTCAAAAATCTCACTAAAATCAGGAAGCACCAAAACCGGGGCTTCAGTTACCTTCTTCTTCAACAATTGAAAGGCGGTTTCCGCCTCTTTGGTCCACACAAATCTACCTCTTTTCATACAATCCGTAAGAGGTGCTATAATTGTGCTGAAATCTCGAACAAACCTCCGATAAAAAGAGGCTAACCCATGAAAGCTACGTACCTCATGAATATTCTTCGGAGTCTCCCAACTCGTAATGGCCTCAATCTTGACAGGATCTACCCGAATGCCTTCCCTTGATACGATATATCCCAAAAAGGTCACATGATCAGTTAAAAAGTGACACTTCTTGAGATTAGCATACAGCTTCTGCTCCCTCAAGGCCCCAAACACCTCTCGTAGATGCTGCAAGTGTGTCTCCATCGAGGTACTATAAACCAGAATATCATCAAAATAAACGACAACAAATTTGCCAATAAAAGGACGAAAAACCTGATTCATCAGCCTCATAAAAGTGCTCGGCGCGTTAGACAATCCAAACGGCATCACCATCCACTCATACAGTCCATCTCTCGTCTTGAACGCCGTCTTCCACTCATCTCCAGGTCGCACTCTGATCTGATGATACCCGCTCCTCAAGTCTATCTTCGAAAAGATAGTCGCCCCATGCAACTGATCAATCAAGTCATCAAATCGCGGAATAGGAAAACGATACTTGATTGTAATTTTATTGACAGCTCTGCTATCTATGCACATCCTCCATGTCCCATCTTTCTTTGGGACTAACAAGGCCGGCACTGCACAAGGACTCATACTCTCCCTGACCGCGCCTTTCTCTAACAACTCCCGAACTTGCCTCTGCAGCTCCTCATGCTCCTTAGGACTCATCCTGTAAGCTGCTTTATTAGGGATAACAGCTCCAGGAACGAAGTCGATATGATGCTGGATGTCTCTCATGGGTGGCAATCCGGCCGGCAACTCCTCCGGTACAACATCAGCAAACTCCTCAAGCAAAGGCCAAGCTTGGGAAGGGATTTCTGGACCCTCAGAATTCTGCTCCACTACTACAACAGCAAAAAGCTCAGGCGCGTGCACCGCCTCTTCTTGGAACTCTGATCTAGATAACAGACTATTTTTCACCTCCTTCCTCAAATCAGTAGGACCCAGGGTAATGGTTCGACCATCCTTCTTAAAAGTGTAAGTATTCCTAAACCCATCATGCTGCGTTTTCCTGTCAAACTGCCACGGTCTCCCTAACAGGATATGACAAGCATCCATAGGGATCACATCACACCACACCTCGTCAGTATATTTTTTGCCAATCGAAAACTGCACAAGGCACCTTTTGCTTACCTTCATCTCGTTCCCCTTTTTAAGCCACGACAGTTTATATGGTTGAGGATGATCCTCCGTTTTCAGCCCTAACTTTTCCACCATAACAGTGGAAACCACATTCTCGCAACTTCCTCCATCTATGATCATATTACATAATTTTCCTCCACTAGTACACTTAGTATGAAAAATATTATGCCTAAGCCATGATTCATCTTCCGTAACAGCAACATTCAAAACTCGACGAACAACTAAGGACTCACCAGAATCTGCATAAATAATCTCGTCCTGCTCCGGATCCGCGTCCTCTGGTTCCCCATCGGGTTCATCAAAAACTGGCTCCTCGTCATAGACCGGATTCTCTACAAACGTCACAATCTGACGGTTCGGGCAATCAGCAGCAAAGTGTCCTAACCCCTGACACTTGAAGCAACGCTTAGCTGCGGCTCCTCCCCTGCTAGATCCAGCATTACTCTGCTCCCCTTTGCATGTTGTAGGCTTGGAACCCGCACTTCTAACTGCTGCTGGTGTCGAGTTAGCCGAAGAACTCCCCGCCTTTCCTCGGAAGTCCTTGCTTGACCACCGATTCTGGAATTTGGAACCACTGCCCTTTCTCTTCAATTGTGACTCCACTTTCAAGGCTAATCGGCACACATCCTCATACGTCCAATACTGCTGCAAGTGGACGACATCAGAGATCTCCGTTCGTAGCCCGGCCAAGTACCGAGCAACAGTTTGTTCCTCCTCCTCATCCACATCACAACGCATTCGCAACCGATCAAACTCCTCGGTATACTCCTCCACCGTTGAATCTCGCTGCCTAACGTTATGATATTCAATAAACGCTTCTTGCCTGTAATGAGTGGGCAAGAACTTTCCCTGCAGCAATTTTTTCATCTTATCCCAGCGTTTCACCTTTGATTTTCCTTCCCTAGCACGCTGTTTCTTAACATGCTCCCACCAGATCGAAGCGTGCTTCCGTAACTTGATAGCTACTAGTTTAACCTTTTGCTCCTCAGTCAAATCCTTAACATCAAATACCCTCTCTACTGTATGTAGCCAATCAATAAACTCATCAGGATGAGTCTTACCTTCAAACTCAGGAATCTCGATCTTCATCCCGATATTCCGAAAAGGTGAACGATGTCCAGGTCGCATCCCCCGATTTCGCCCCTGGTTCCGAACCCCAAAAGGGTTCACGTCTTCCTCCTCGTCGTAGGATGTCGCATCAGATTCCTCTTCTTCGGATTGAACTCCCAACCCAACCTGCGCGAGTTGTCGTTCCAAATCCTGGATTCGCCGTCTCTGTTCCTCAATTTCCACGTCTCGTGGGTCTCTGTGACGCGGCTGTTCGTCTGCTTCAGGAACGACTCCACGCCCCCGGCCACCACGACCTCGCCGTCCACCACGACCACCACGATTCTGTTCAGCCATCGATTCAAAGCAACCTGTGCTCTGATTTGATGCCGAAGCGCGTACGAAATTGGCCAAACAGAAAACTCGGAATGAGAAACGAGGAACAATTCGTTCTCTCAATTCAATTTACTAAAAAAAAATATCAAAGTCTGCCTAGAGAATCCCTAAACACCCCTTTTATATGGCGTTAACCCTAATCTAAAAAAAGGAAACATAAAAGATTACAAAAACCACTAAACAGGAAACTTAATCCCGAAATTAAAATAATTAAAATAATAAAAAATTGAAAAACCCATCTAAACGTTCCCAAATCGCCGAAATCCATCGTTAGTCACGGCCAAAGGCGGTGAGTATTGATCAGAGCGCCGTTTCGCTTTAACCGACCGAATTTGAGCACCAAAGCCTTCCGTTCGCTGACTTCCGCTGAAATTTCTGCTCATCGGTAAAACTGCCGAAACAGAGTGCATCAGTTCCTGTAGCAGCTAATAACTTTCTAGTGCTTCTTATGGTCCCATGTTTGTGGCTTTATGCAGCTGGAAGCTTAACTGTGCAAATATGTGGCTTTTCAGCTCCATATGAAATGGATGACGATGAGGAAACGAGTAAACAAAGCAGCTTATCCTCTTCCCCAGTTGTTTTCAGTTCCAAGAAGGGAATTCCTGACATGTTCAAGAAGTAAGAAGAGGTGTCGTCGAAGAATTTTGTGACATCCTTCCAATGCAGAATATCAATCTGAGTGAGTCCTGCTGATGGATGGATGGTGGTGATTCTACTGGTTTCTGCTATTGTATATGAATTTAAAGGTTGTTATATTGTATGTGTATATCTGTATATATGAGGACATGTTAGGGCAGAAGAACATAGATAAAAGCGCAGGCGCTGCCATCCCTTTATTTTATTCTGGGGATGGTCATATAACAATGTAATCGGATAGATATATGGTCATGATAAAGAGGATAGAAAATGATCTACCTCTTGGCTCTGGAAATTGCATATTTCATGAGGAGGGGAAATAAACACAGAAAATCGACCTCTTTTTGGAGACAAAACATGGACTCAATGCATGCTTTGAGAACATGGTAAATTTTTTGCCTGCTTTAATTGTTGGCCCTCAGTCTGTTCCTTTAGTGTAGACCACACTAAAGAGCTTACCATCCCCTCAGGCTTTTTATCTCTCATTCATGACCGAGAGCAGAAGTGAACTGTCGTTAAGGTGCACAAGTAGTTTGCCATTCGAGCAGATTTGAGTGATTTTGGAGAAATTAGGGGTGACTAGCATAGGCATCGGAACTGAGCTTCTCTTCAGGTAAAAGAATCTCCAGGCAGTCTGGCTTACCTGGTAGAAATGCAAGTATTTTTTTTATTACTCGAATTAATTAAAATTTTTGGGGTAAAGGTCCTATTTCTTTCCCTGTGCGTGGAGCTAATGTAATTCTTTTTTGATAAAGGAGAATATAGAGTCCACAAACAAAAGCGGTCTGAAGTGATGGGCAGAATCGAATTCGCATCCGCGAAATTCTTCGTGGACATTAAAGTAGAGAACTCTGTTAAGAAGAACCCGCTCCTGCCTGATTATTTAAAGAACAAAACGGACGGCCAATTTGAGAAGAGTTTGGGAATGATTTGAGTATTCCCATATTTCTCCACCCGCCTTGATTACAAGTGGAAGTACACGCGATGCAGATGTTTGGACTGATGAATCGATCTAATTCTCAACTTTTCCTACAGAAAAGTCCGGATTAAACACACGCCGAATACGAGCATGGTGAATTTGGGATGGTTGATTGGATGATTAGAGTTATTTTAAACTCGAAAGTACCTCGAAATCACGGTGAAAATGTCGACGGAGTTAGAAAGGTAATTCATTCCTTTCTATTGTTGTAGGTGCCATTTCAACAGTTTGGCCATTGATGTCAGTCAGTCGAGGGAACATCATTACTTGGTTGGTGAAGCACGTATTGTGAATCTGATTAGCGGCAGTAAAGGAATCCATAATTAGTTCTGAGATGGAGGGGTCGCAAATCCACAAGGTAAAAAGCTTCCACTAAAACAACAGGTTTATGACTTTAATAATGGGAATAAAGAGGGCGTGATTCCGTCCAAACTGCCCTTTGTATGTAATTTGTGTAAAGAAATTGATCTTTATTAGAGAAGTGACTCCCCTCAATTAAGATGAAGAATGCAAAGCAAGGTGGTATCTAGACATACAATAGAAAAGGGATAAGTATATTGGAAGTCCTAAAACTGGACACGAAAGTGCAACTAAGTTCTAAAGTTTTCAAAAAGTGCAATTAGCGAAAGGACTTGATTTAACAAATTTGACAAGTTTTAGGACTTATTGCACGTTTCGAAAGTTGTAGGATCCAATTGCACTTTTTGATAAGTTTTAGGACTAAACTATACTTTTTTTAAAGTTTTAGGACTCAATTGCAAATTCTGACAAGTGTAAGAACTTCCAATGCACTTATTCCAAAAGAAAATGCTTCGAAAATGGAATGGTACTTTATGTTTAGAGATGTTTTCGATCGCCGGCTTGCCCTGATGGTTGCTTAATTCCAAACCCGTAACGATGACACCCAAAACAACATTGTCGCAATTTCATGCAAGGCTTACGTATGCCTTGTCAAAGAGCCTAAGGGGTACGTCACACTGAATAACATCTTGGGGAAATTATCAATCTCAAGCGGGCGAGCGTCGAGCAGATTGTTCTTCTAAGTAGACCAAACCACAAAGTTAAAAAGACTTTTTAGACAGCCTTTCGCCTGTGATGCCATCTTGACTTTATATGGGGTCATAGACTCTTTGCCATCCTACTTAAAGAATGTTTAAGATGCTATATCAGGTGTGCTCCATTTGTGATTTCTGTAGCATGATTACCAGTCCAAAACTAGAACATCTCAAGCCATGAATAACCCGACATATATATAGTACAACCTACGCCTATCATGTGATTTGGCTTGCTTGATTACATTTCAAACTACTAGAGTCAGAGTGTACGCCGGTAAAATCAGGTACGAGATCCATATTCGATGAGTTCATACAGAGTAGACAAAGAGTGAAGCTCGAGCACTTCGTCAATTAGCTAGGCTCATCTATGGCGGGGATCCTCACTTGCCGATTCTAGACTTGCTCTTTAGATCTGTCCAAGCGCAGCATCACCTAGGTCACACATGGTATCTACATGATTAACATGGAAGGGAATAATACTTGCATGGATGCTCGTTATCGGCATCGCAGCATCACTTCCTTTTTGTTTTGTATCTGAATTTTGCGTCAGGATCATCAACTTGCTTCCCTCTTCTTGTCCTTCCTTTTTCTTTATCAAGAAACGTGCTCCGTCATCATCATCATCTTCTTTTTCTTTATCAAGAAAGGCGCTTCATCACCATCTTTCTTCCTCTTTTGGGTAATTTATTGCGGCCGCCATGATAGTGAAGACACGAGAGAGAGAGAGAGAATCCAATTCCCATTCTGGGTAATTTAGCCTTTCTTTTAATGTCACAATGTCTATTTAAAGGTAACAGAACCATATCAAATCACTCGCTCAAAGTAGTTTGCTCTTGTTTTTGGGGTTATATTCTTGGTGTGGGTTGCTCTCATATTTCTAGGGTTTGTGACAAGAGCATGGCCAAGGTGGGTAAGATCGAAAAGCAAGCACAGATCAAGTCCCCACCCGAGAAATTGTTCGACATTTACAAGAACAAGATTGACTTGATGCCCAAAATCAGTCCTGACAAGTTGCGCAGCATCGAAGTCATTGAAGGTGATGGTAAGAGCGTTGGCTCCGTGAGGCTTTGGACTTACTTCCTTGGTAAGCATGTCTGACAAATCGATCATTCTACGGGGCCGAATTGTATCCAGTTGTTCTCACTTAAGTGTTCGGATGATTATTTCCCTTAAATTGATAACTATCTTCAAAATATAGCTTCTTGATCTCCATATGGTGCTATATGAAGTCTGCTGACCCAGCTAGCTATTTGAAATCTGCTGACCCAACTAGTAATTTTCCTTTTTTAACTTACGCTTTGGATGGAATGTATAAGCAGGCGATTCTGTTGTTGCCAAAGACAAGATACATGCTATAGACGAGGTGAACAAATCGATCACATTCGACATCATCAGTGGAGAGGTGACCAAGTACTTTTCGAGCTATAAAGCCACCATTCAGCTGGTCTCGGAAGGGCAGAACAACTCTGTGAAGTGGAGTGTCGAATATGAGAAGATGAATGAACAAGTTCCTGATCCTCACCCTCAGCTGGACTTCTTGATCACCATGACCAAAGAGGTGGACAATTACCTTGTCCAAAATCCCTAAAATCTCAATGGCATATGCAGGAGTGTGGGTTAATTTGCAGTGATTAGTAGATATTAATCACCAGCTTTCCTTGTTGAATAATTTGTAAGCTTATGATTCAGATTTTCTCCGTGTGGCTAGCTCTATTATCTGTGGTTGGAGGGCAAGTGTTTCTAGTTCTTATCCTTTTACCATGCTTGATACAGTCAATGTGTGTACGTCATCAAAAGGTTCAAAATGATAAAAGAACTTCATGCTGCGTTGGTACGAGTGCCATGTCAAAAGATTTGGTGGTATAGCACCCCTTTTGTGCTGATTTGGTTCTTTACATTTTGTCCAGGTAAGTAGGCATTCGTTTCATAGGTTGTGCATTGCTTTTTTGGGATACATATGCATCCATGATTGGAAAAAAACTAGGAGACATGTGAATCTATATGCAAGGTTCACTTGATTTAAGGACCGCTATTCATGGAGAGTATGTGGACATCTCATCAGATAGGATTGGATAAGAAATGTTTAAATCTCTAGATATGAAACATCCAATACCTTATTTAGAAAATGTCTAGATATGAAATTCGATATATACCATTTAACTACTGTTTAGTGTCATGAGATATAATCATATTTAAAATAATAAATAAATAAACGTCAAATTGAAACGCTAAGTGAAGAAAGAAGTGTGTCGTTCGTTGGATTCAAACTGATTATGGAGCATATCTTTTTTTTTTAAAATCTTTTTGGAAAGTTGAGATCCATCAAGACCTATCCCACTTTTTATGCATAATCACGTTGTCGGGGAGATATTTAGTCCATATTTGGAAAATATCAAGGTCGAAGAGGACACCCAAACACTTACATACAGGATGACTAAACGTGGCATATATGACAATGCAAATTATGGTTTCCCTCGACAAAATCAACAGAAATCGAAAGGAGGGACAATGAAAATGGCATTGTCCCCTTTGCATTCGTTTTTTGATTGTGCCAAAATCAAAGGTTTGTGAATAAATTGGGTTTCATCGTCAGGCCTTCCTGATGGATTGGCTTTCGCCAAAGTATTGTATAAATGACGATGAATCTTTTCAAGCGTGCAGGCCAAGTTGGTCGAAAAAGCTTGTTGTTGCATTTAAAAATCTATGAAAAATTTACCAAAAATCATCTTCTAGTTTACACTTCTTATATCTAAGACACTGTTCCTTCACATTGCAAATCACAATTATCATCATCACTACTAAAAATTGATTTCAAGTTGCACCTCTCGCTCACACATAATTTACCAATTATCATTTATGTCCCAACTTGTTCTCACTCAATGAAAAATCCAAAACCCACCCACACTCTCTCCCCTAGCCGAGGTGCTTTGCTCCAACTAACACACCCACCACCAGACGTTCTCCCCCCGTCCACCTTGCACCGCCATTGTTGTTCTTTTGAAAATGATTGACCCCAAAGAACTTTTTGGATCTGCTTGTGATGAAGGCTTTTTGAGGTTTTTGGAAATGCAATTGCATTTTTTTTTTCAAAAGATTTATAAACGTGGCATATATTAGACAATGCAAATATGGTTTCCCTTCCAAAATCAACAGAATTCGCAAAGGAGGGACAATGAAAATGCATTTTCCCCTTTGCATTTTTTTTTGATTGCAAAAATCAAAGGTTGTGAATATTTTTTCGGGCCTTCCTGATGGATTGGGCTTTCGCCAAGTATTGTATAAATGATGATGCATCTTTTCAAGCGTGCAGGCCAAGTTGTCGAAAAAGCTTGTTGTTGCATTTAAAATCTATGAAAAATTTACCAAAAATCATCTTCTAAGTTTACTTCTTATATCTAAGACACTGTTCCTCACATTTCAAACTCACAATTATCATCATCACTACTAAAAATTGATTTCAAGTTGTACCTCTCGCTCACACTAATTTACCAATTTTCCCATTTCCCAACTTGTTCTCACTCATGAAAATCCAAAACCCACCCACACCCTCTCCTAGCCGAGGTGCTTTGCTCCAACTAACGTCACCCACCACGACGTTCTCCGCCCGTCCACCTTGCTCCGCCATTGTTGTTCTTTTGAAAATGCTTGAAACCCAAAGAACTTTTGGATCTGCCTTGTGATGAAGGCTTTTTGAGGTTTTTGGAAATGCAATTGCATTTTTTCTTTCAAAGATTTATCAAATTGTACTTTCATTTCAAGGGGTTTTAGAGCCCAAAGTCCTTTGAGCAAGTTTCTCAAACGCACTCGTGGTCCCTTTACTTTTGCCATATTGCAAAATTGTTGCTCTACATTTTTTGGTTCATAATCATTGCTGCTCTGTAATAAGTGTCACTGCTTGTCCGTAACCTAGTCCGGTGACGGAGTCGTTACAGCATAGACATCTTTTCCCCTTCTTCCAGGCTGACCTAATTTGATTTGCACGAATTTCTCCTTAAGACCGTAATTTCTAATTAAGAAATCCTCCTAACACAATCCTAGACACTGTAGGATACTTTTTTCAAACCCGCTACTCTTCCGTTTTTACCAAACATACGTGGATTCAATCACAAAACTAACCCCAATAACACTTTGAAAATATATGGACACCATTCATTTTCAGAGCAGTGTTCAATGTCTCCCAACTGATGTTTACAGCGTCGGTCGTGAAGATTTTGACAACATTCTTTTAATGGGTACCTTATTTTTTTTTTCCGATAAAATGTAGTGAAAATAGCATGAATCCCGCATTACTCATTCGACAGTTATATTTGTTTGGCCAGCCGACAACTTCAATTTGACACTTGAAAAAAATGTTATCATTGGGACGGACAAGTCACCGCCAATAACAATTAATTATCATCAATTTAGCATATAGAATAATCAAATATTAAATCACTCCTTTATCTATCAGCTTAAATATATGGTCCAAATTAGACTAAACGTTTGTTCTCAAGTTCGGTTAAACATATGTCATCTACATTGATTGTCAGTGAATTGATTTCAATTACGGTCCGAATTGAGATGGTCGTGCTAAGTATGAGTCAAGTATAAGATCTCACGCTTCTTAAGATGCAGACTCCAGGCTCTTTTATCGCTCGAAATCACGGTGATGCTTGATAATGTGATTAACACCTTTTTCTACTGCTTTTCACTTTTAGAGAAGAGGTGCTCTCGAACTTAACATGGTTGTAATGAGCGTGTTTTTGTTTCACGAAAATGAATGATTGGAAAACATTAATATGATCACTTATACTGCTTCAACTTATTAGCCTATAAAAGGTATTTTCATTATCCATAATAATTTATTTCTAAATATTTTTGTGTACTATAAAAATATATTTCGTTCCTTTATTTTTGCATACGATGCAACTGATAAATATATACAACGCCATTTCCTGAACGCGAGGGAAGACTACTGGACACTCAGATCTATCACACATTCAAGTCACAACCCTCAGTTTGGCACTTCCGTATAAGGAAAGATTTTGTGCCATTTCCTTTCCCAACAGCACCAACAGTCATTGTCCGAAGTAGATTCGGGTGGCTGTCGTGAAAAAAGAAAAGTTTCAGTTCAATCAGTTCGCAGATATCAACGGCTTTGCGCAGAAAAATCAATGGCTGTGAATATTTGTGAAAAGTTGAAAAACTATTATTATGTTCACCCTCAGTATAAATAGTTTCTTATACGAACACTATTAAATGCATGATACGTCTGCATGGCGTAGTAATTTAACAAGTTCATTCACTCTTCAACAATCTAGGTGATAGACGTAACTTGATTTTACACTAATAGTGGACTAAACAAAAATCCATAGTTAACAAGAACTTTAGCTGTAACTACATCTTGCTATATTGTCCTATAATATTCTGATTTCTTACCTAATTTAATTGCTCATGATGTTTGATAATAAAACAGATTTGTTCATTTTGATGTTTGCCTAGGTTATTTTATGCTAATTATAACTCCTTTGACAATTTAATTCACCTTTGTATACTGCATACAGATTGCAATAATATGAGTAATCATGAGCCCTTTTTGCACCCGAGCACGGGGCTATTTGTGTATGACAATTTCTATGCATGATAAATGATGAAACATGCCATTAGATAATGAACTATTGGTTCTAAGCTATCTTTGGCGATGAATCAACAATTCGAAGTACTTTTCTTGCAATGATCTATTATTAACTTGCACAACTAAATTATCAACTATAGGTATGGATTTTCTTTGGATGACTCATGTAATTTTCTTTTGATCAAACTAAAATTTAAAAGATATTGGATTGATTTACTATTTTATTTACAAATTAGTTGGTTTTGTATAACGACAAGATCATTGAACTATTTATAAAAGCCTACTCTATCTCTTATTTATTTATTTAATTATGAATATCTGCTATGTTTTCATTCTAGCTATTTCGTGAAGTTTCCATCTCCAAGAAAGGATCACTATACCATTTCTTTTATTGCAAATTTAGGCAAATTTAAAAGGTAGAGTTAATTCTTGGAAGCATACAAAATGAGTTGGAAGCTGCTGGGAAAGAATGATTACCCTCCATCCAGGGAGACCAAGGATGAGCCTATGATCAACCAAATTTTTAGGGTTTGTTTGGTCATGGATGACTTTCTTCAACGACAATTTGGTGGACAAACCCTAGAGCTCTGTTCTGAAGAGAGGGAGGGGATGAAAGAGAGAGAAGCAAGCACGCCAATTCTAGACCCTCGCTTCTCTTCCTTCTCATTAGAATTTTGGACTTTTCAGAATTCTCAACCCTAGTTTTCAGCACCTCCATTTTCCCTCGATTCCCCAGCAAAACCTAAAGGACTATAGGAAGATCTTTTGTCCCGTTGTTATGGTGACTACCTGATTACAACTCAAGCATACGTTTTGAACTCACGACCTTCTACTCTTATACAACGTAAGATTTTGTGGAACCACTGCCGACTATTCTAAAAGCTTAAGCATGCTAGATAAATGCATGATTTATTATTTAAATATTTTAACACTAATAAAGCAGCAAGGGTTGCCATTAATGAGGGCGATTCGAGGAGAACGATGGGCATCTTGTGTTAGGGGCAAATCTTTTAGGCCGTGTTTATAGGAAAATATTTTAGGATGCGTTTGGTAGTTAGGATAAAATTTAGATAGAATAAAATTTGTCCTATCATGTGTTTGGTGCCCGCCCAAGACCCCTAGATGCTCCGATAAGAACAGAAGTGTGTTACCGATAACACAATATGAAGAAAAGACGATGTCGGCCGAAACTTGGGGAAAGGTAGTAAAATAAGATTTAATATAGTGAAAAATAGATTGGCGTACGGTCTGTCTTAGGACGGAGTGGAGGAAAGCTATCCGCATTGTAGAGGGGGAGATTTCCTATGTTCCAGAGTGCCATGTTTAGTCCTTTCTATTTATTTATTTTTGGGTACCCATATTTTTACTTTTATTTTAGTATATTTTAAGCTTTTCGCTTCAGGTTCATCGACCGCCAACTCCAACTAATTTGGGATAAAGTGATGTTGATGTTGATGTATTTGGTGCCCGCCCAAGACACGATAAAATGAGATATAAGATAGATATAACCTAGAAATTATCCCATGTGGGTGGGATAAAGGAAAATATGACTTTTAATATCCAAAATACAAATAACACAATATTTTTTTGAATAAAAACTTCTTAAATTAATAAAATTAAAATAGTATGTAAATGTAAATAGTATGCCCGCCTCATCTCCATTGAATATGTTCCTAGGAGTACCCTAAAAAAAAAAGAAACATTTCCTCTCCCCAACCATTTTCGATTAAAAAGATGTGAAAGCGCCTTTCTCTCTATAATAAGGGTGCGTTCCGAGGTGTGAAGTGAGGGAGAATGGATTTCAAAATTGGAGGTTTTGAATAAAACAACCTTTTCCTTTTTTTCTTTTTCAATATATATGAAAAAGTAGTAATAAGAATGAGAGGTGTTAAGCTTTTTATCATCTTGGCATCGAGCTATTTTTCTGTAGGACTTCCCCTATAGTCTCGTAGAGATAGGGGACATAATTTATCTCTCCTACACCAGTGATTCCACTATTATTAATGAACAATAATGGAATAATTCCTTCATATAAATAGGGGACATAATTTACATGGATATAGTAAATCTTGTTTGGGCTGCTTTACTGGTAGTCTTTGCACTTTCTCTTTCACTCGTAGTATGGGGAAGAAGTGGACTCTAGAAATACTACCAATTGAGATGAGGAATCAAGCTGTATTGATTGTTTTATAGATTATATCGTTTTGCAAAGCCTTTTTACTCTTTATTTGATTTTTATTTGTTTTTCTTTCCTTTTTCTTTTTAATTAAGAGAACATTCTGTTATTATATTAAGTGGATACGTACTTTCTATGGAAAACAACATATACATAGTAGTAGTCCAATGAGAGACTATGCATAATAAGATCTTACCTTGAATAAAATCTTATTAGGAATGTTGGAAAGGGAAATAAGAATTAAAAAAGAGAGAAGGAAAAATAATAAAACAATGAGCAATAAAAATGAAGCAAGCAACAGTATTGTGAGAGATTTTTACCATCTCTATTTGTGTAATCTCTAAACTCATTTACACTAATATGTCATTCATACTAAACAATAGATAAGATAGGATGTGAAAATTTAGCTTTAGTACTGCAATTAACCAAAATAGTAAAAAAGATACATTAAAATTCCTGGATTTCATATCCTATCATATCCTTGGTAAAGGTTCCAAACAAAAAAAAATATCCTTGCTAAAATTCAGACGATCAAACTTACCCTTATTGATCTAAACTACATTTCATAAAGTGATCAGCCACTTTAGAGAGGGTGGGGTAGGTGTACAATCGTAACTTTGATAGAAATATAGAGCTCATAATGAGAATATAGGAATTGTAGGAATAGGGCATTTGATTATTAACAGGAAGATATAATAGGGCCATAGCTATAATTGCTCAGGCTTATAATTTTATTGGCCCAAACAAATTTCATGGTTGATAATGATTAATTAATAAAAATACCAAGGACCATGTGAATCATTATACGGGACCTAAAGTAGAGACTGACATGAACGCCAAAAGTCTATAAGGAGCAACAACCGGTACCCTTTTTTTTCCCCTCAAGTCAGTGGTGCGACGAACTTGTAGAACTTTTGGTGTCTCAAATCATTACGACAGAAATGGCTCAATTATAGTGATTTAGCTTAGATTAAGCCTACGTCCATTCTTCTACTCTGATGGCTGATAGGCTGGATTTCATTAGATGAATCAATGAAGGCTTTACAAGTGTTTACAATCTCACACTCTCACAGAAGAACCTCTTAATGATTAGACATTTATCTCTCAAGAACACTTATGAATCTAAAAAACTTGAGTACTTTCGGATTTGTGCGTTTTGATCGCCCTGTGCAACAATCACCATTGATTTCATTTTATACTCCTTTAACCTCAAACTAGCCATTGCAAAGGTCTTCAAAGTATCCCTCTTCAATAACTGATTGGACATCATCAATCTTGATTAGAAGAGACTATATCTTGAGAGATTTAATAGCCATTAGTGTAGAATCTAAACCCTTTAGATTCGGTCGCTCGTGTAACTCAATCTTCGGTTTCTAGAAGTGAAGTTCTTCTAATATGAAAATTATCTTGTCTTGTGGAAAGTAATATCCAATCAAGGATATTATACTAATATGATTGTAGAATAATCCCCTCAATAAAAAATTACAAACTTTTATATATATCTAGGTAATAACGGACACCTGCCAACATGGGTCTTTAGAATTTGAATAAATATTTCACAATAATTGAACAGATCTTTAGAATTAAACTTCAGAAGTAGAAGCTATCCCTTGAATCTGAATAGATTAAAACACTAAACATGAGCTTTAAGAGGTCCTTATTGATGCTTGTGACACGGACCGGGTGTTCCGTGGCCCAAGTGGGCAAGTTCTCCCGTACTCGTGTCCCTTTGAGGGTGAAGTTTATGGAGTCATCACGGTGAGTGAGCATTGTAGGGGGAGAAGAGGCAGCTGGGTCATGTGAGTGGCGTCAGATTGGTTTGTATTAAGAGTTTTAGATTAGGTAGAATATATCCTTAGGAACTCTAAAGGTGGGGTTAGCCTCCCATGTATAAATTGATCGGGAGCTGATGCCGCTCTCTTAATGAGGTCATGGTAGGCCAAAATCAGTTGTCGTGCCTAAAGTGTTCTACTCGTCTTACTCGATGAAATGGATGCCCGAGCTGAGCTGGGTGTAGTATGATCCAATACGAAAAAGTTATTCGCCTAAGTGTTCTATGGAACAACTATATAGGAAAGGCTGGTCTAGCTTGGCTTGCTAGACGCGGCACGGGTTAATTTCGCGACCGAAATGTGTCGGTCCGTACAAAACGATATCAAAGCGGGTTCTTTTTAGTAGGTGGGTGATTCGGGGGAAACCTGTGGTTTTCCCAATCCTTTGAGGGCGGAGAGTGATCGCCAGGGCCAAGGGGGCTCGGACAAGGTGGGCTCTCATCTAACTTCTGGGATGCCAACGGGGGCATAGGAAGAAATCAGGTTGCTCACTGAAATGGGATAACTCTCCTGGATCAATTTGCGAATCTCAAGATGGGTCGCTGCCATGTTTCATCAAGGGGAACTCCATTGGTCTGCTTTGACCGAAGGAAGCGACTAGTGGAGTAGAATTGTTCTATTGGGCGAGCGTTGCCATTCATGTAAGTCCCGAGGGTGTGGCGTTGATGTTGGAGATGCAAGGAAGCGACAGAACAGCCCGCAACGAGGGCGTTTGCGGATTAAGTGGGGAGAATGACACGGATCAGGGTGTTTTGTGGCCCAGGTGGGCAAGTTCTCCGTACTCGTGTCCCTTTTGAGGGTGAAGCTTGTGGAGTCATCACGGTGAGTGAGCGTTGTAGGGGGAGAAGAGGCAGCTGGGTCGTGTGAGTGGCGTCAGGTGGGTTTGTACTAGAAGTTCTAGATTAGGTAGAATATATCTTAGGAACTCTGAAGGCGGGGTTGGCCTCCCGTGTACAAGCTGGTCGGAGCTGATGCCGCTCTCCTGATGAGCCATGGCAGGCCGAATTAGTTGTCGTGTCTAAAGTGGCCTACTCGTCTTACTCGATGTAATGGATGCCCGAGCTGAGTTGGGCGTAGTATGATCCAATACGGGAAAGTTATTCGCCTAAGTGTTCTGTGAAACAACTATATAGGGAAAGCTGGTCTAGCTTGGCTTGCTAGACGCTGCATGGTTAATTCCGCAACCGAAATGTGTCGGCTCATGACAAAATGGTATCAGAGCGGGTTCTTTTAATAGGTGGGTGATTCGGGGCAAACCTGTAGTCTTCCCGGTCCCTGAGGGCGGAGAGTGATCGCCGGGCCAAGGGGGCTCAGACAAGGTGCGGCTCTCATCTAATTTCTGGGATGCCAATGGGGCATAGGAAGAAATCGAGTTGCTCACTGAAATGGGTACGTTCCTGATCAATTCGGCGAATCTCAAGATGGGCCGCTGCCGTTTCATCAGGGGAACCTCCATTGGTTGCTTTGACCGAAGGAAGCGACCAGTGAAGTAGAGTTGTTCTATTGGGCGAGCGTTGCCATTCATGTAAGTCCGAGGTGTGGCGTTGATGGTTGGAGAACGCAAGGAGCAACAGAACAGTGCAACGAGGGCGTTTGCGGATTGAGTGGGGGAGAATGACACGGACCGGGTGTTCCGTGGCCCAGGTGGGCAAGTTCTCCGTACTCGTGTCCCTTTGAGGGTGAAGCTGTGGAGTCATCACGGTGAGTGAGCGTTGTAGGGGGAGAAGAGGCAGCTGCGTCGTGTGAGTGGCGTCAGGTGGGTTGTACTAGGAGTTCTAGATTAGGTAGAATTATCCTTAGGAACTCTGAAGGTGGGTTTGGCTCCCGTGTACAAACTGGTCGGGAGTTGATGCCGCTCTCCTGATGAGGCCATGGCAGGCCGAAATCAGTTGTCGTGTCTAAAGTTCCCACTCGTCTTACTCGATGTAATGGATGCGAGCTGAGTGGCGTAGTATGATCCAATACGGGAAAATTATTCGCCTAAGTGTTCTATGGAACAACTATATGGGGAAGGCTGGTCTAGCTTGGCTTGCTATACGCCGCACTGGTTAATTTCGTGATCAGAAATGTGGTCGGCCCGTGACACTTGCGTATGAGTCTTCTCAGAGTGATTGTTGAAATCTTCCCAATTGATTATCCACTCAATCCGAATAATAAGATGCTACTTCCTTCGAAGCAAATAGCATTGACTTTTAAACCATTGAGTCTGAACAAAACATTTGCTTCTTCATTCATATATTATACTTGTGATGAAATATCAGTGCAATTCATCAAATTCTAATCAATAAGAGATAGTTTTGTCAGAATCAAAATATTTAGAAAGGAAGTTTCTCAACATATGTATGTTATATTTTTGCACATTTAAATAATGAAACATACCATTAGGTAATGAACTATTGATTTTAAGCTATCTCTTACGATGACTCAACATTCAAAGTCCTTTCCGTGCAATGATTTTTTTATCAACTTGTACAACTAAGATTATCAATTATAGGTATTTTGTTTGGATGACTTTTGTTCGTTTTTCTTTGGCTCAAAATAAAATTTGAAAGATATTAGATGGATTTGCTATTTTATTTACAAAATTAGTTGTTTTGCATAACGGCCGATCATTGAACTATTTTTTTCATCTCCTTTTTTTTTTAAATAAAAAATATGCTATGGTTTCCCATTCTAGCTATTCATGAATTTTTCACCTACAAGAAAGCCTCACGTTAGCATATCTTTTATGCAAATTTGGGTAAATTTTACTCAGGCACCAAAAGAAAAAAAAAACGAAATGGAAAAAAAAAACAAAAAAAAAGAACAAAAAAAAAAAAAAACCAAAACAAAAAAAAAACAAGAAAAAAAAAAAAAAACAACAAAGAACGAGAAAGCTAAAAAAAAACAAAAAAAAAAAAAAACATAACAAAAAAAAAAAAAAAACAACAGAAAATAAAAAAGAAAATCACCAAAAAAAAAAAAAAAATAAAAACAAAAAAAAAAAAAATCCAGCAAACAAAAAAAAAAAAAGAAAAAAAACAAAAAGAAAAAGAATCAGCAAGAAAAAAAAA
>JAGVVM010020084.1:0-40507 GCA_019149425.1 Psidium friedrichsthalianum
TATAATTGAGAGCTCGAATTTAAAGTATATATGTCATTTTAACAGAGTGTTAAGATGATGTCATAATATTTATTATGTCTGAAAGCGAAATAGCACATATATTTCGCTTTATCTATCTTCAATGTCATATGTGAGTTCTGATGGATTTTTTCAAATAGAGTAGATTTGTGAATTCAAATTAGAAATTGGGTATGTCTGAATTATCATCTGTACGGTATTAAGTGAAAAACATACGTTCAATGGGAATGAGTGAATACTGTACACAAATTTCATACTACATATGCATGAGATGACTAATAACAATTTGTCGCGACCCGATCTTCGAGAATCAGAGATCGGCTGGTGATTGCCAAGCCTCTAGAGCAGAACGGGCTAGGCTCGAGCCCTCCCAAGCTCATACCAAATCGTGGCGGGTTATCGAATTCGACTTAAGTGTGGTCGGGTGACATGTGTATATATGTACATGCTTCGGAGTCGCCACTGATCTTTGGGAAGGTAGATCGGAAAATTCGTCAGACGTGGAAGTAACCATACAACTCTAACGAACAGAGATTTGGGATCGGGGACTTAGTTATGCCAATGTTGCCATTAACGCCCTTTCGGTACCGAAGTTGAGCAATTTTTCCTGACTATGATTTCATGCAGATGAATTGGGATGAAGGAATACTAAAATCTAGGAGGTCACGCAGATGGAAATAAATAACCTATCAACTACAATCAATAAGATAGGTGCGGCCAATCAAGGATCAAAAGTATGCAGATAAAACGCATCTAATCAATACATGACATTCCTAATAAAGCTCTATTGGCTAGAGAATGAGTGTATTAGAGGGTTCGAAGGAGTTTGGGATGATTTGGAGACAATTTGCCCATCGAGGGCAAAATTGTCATTTTGGAGTACTATTTGCCCAAAGGCAAATCGTAAATTTTGAAGGAATTTGGAACCCAAATCATCGAAAGTAGGGTTGGCCACTTGAATGTAGCCATTTTCCATTTTCGAGATTATCTAAAAATTTTTCTATTTATTTATTTTTTAGACAATTTACCCATGAGGGTAAAATCGTCTTTTTGAAAAGATTAAAGGGAAAAACCGTCAAGAATAGGATTAGTCGGTTAAACAACCTATTTCCTAATTTTTGGGATTTATGGGAATTTTTAGAATTTTTTTAGAATTTTTTTTATTTTTTATTTTTATTTTTTTAGAATTTTCTAGGAATTTTCCATTTTTTGGGAATTTAAATCATTTTTGATTTTTTTTAATATTTAGATTATTTTATTTATTATATTATTTTTTTTTATATTTTCGGACCGGGCCGGGTTGACCCAGCCCACGCCTCGAGGGCGCCCGGCCTAGACCGTATGGGTTCTCGGTTGGTTTAAAACGACGTAGTTTGGGTTTTGATTTGAATTTTATTACCTACAAACAACCCATCAAGGGTTTTCTCACACTAATTCTCGGTCCCTCGGGCACTCTTAGTGACAAACCCACACATAAACGCGAACTACAACATATCAGGAATGATGTGGACCAAAGAATTACAAATGGAACACAACAAAACATAACCAAAAACTCACGAGAAAAATCGATGTTGATTGCCTCACAAGATTTAGTTTTTATTCTTGCTGAAGGGCTGCTCGCGGAGGTGTTTTAACACCCTATTTCGGGGCACCTTGGACACAGCCAACAGCAAAATCACATATTGACGTGAACTAGAACATGCAAGGAACAGTGGAAGATGAAAAATGACAAAATATAGACATAAAAATGATGAAAAGCTCACCCGAAGGTGTGAACCCGAGCAACTCAAGGAAATTGGACTTGAACCCAGATGCACAAACAGGTTGTGTGCCTGTTTTCAAGCTCCAAAATCCTCCATCTCGTGGACTTTTAGAGAAGAAAGTTCAGTGCTAGACGAACTACATAATACAAGGTTTCGAAAATACCAAATGTCTCAACAAAAGACCAAATGCACGCATCACAAACGCGCCAAGAAGAAGCCTTCGCGCACTATCCAAATACATGGGGAAAAAAAAAAAGGGACAGGACTGCCTTTAACTTCCCAGCTCACTGAGACGTCTTCACAGGCTTGTAACTCAGCCCTCGTCTATGGCAATGGCGAAGAAATGCACCCACACAAAGAGCCACATACTGAGAATAGAATGAAACAAAAATGACCCGAAACGTACATAGGATGAGAGAGAAAATCACCCCGAAAGTCGAGGGTTTGAGCTGTTTGAAACTCAATCAAGGCACAAATCAGGCCAACAGAGGGTGTTCCCGGCACACAAATTCCTCTATACACAGAACCCTAAGCAAAACCCACACCTTTGCATCATACTACGCATACACAACACAATGGACCCGAGAATAGAAAGAAATACTCAGGAAAGGTAATAAAATTGGGTGAAAAATCGACAAGTTGGACTGCTCTCCACACTTAGAAAAAATTCCCTAGTTCGGGTCAGGCCAACAAGGCAACTTCAAAAGGGCATAACTCACGCTTCACTCACAACTAAGGAGCAAATATCCACGCGAAGAGCTACACCAAGGGAAGACATTTACCAATAATTACCCAAAACGCACGAGATGAGAGAGAAAATTGCCCCGAAAGTTGGGGTTTGAGCTGTTTTAACTCAATCAGGGCATAAACCAGGCAACATGGGGTATTCCGACTTGTAGCTTTCCTCAAGGATTGAACCAAGAGTAACCGAGAGTATATACGTGTTCTACTATGTACCAGAAACCCGATAAATCAGGAATCACCCAAAAATACTCATGGTAAGATAATAAAAAATGAGCACAATACAAGCAAGTTGGACCGAGTCCAACACTTAGGCAAAATTTCCTGATTCGGATCAGATTACAAAGGCAACTTTGGAATAGCATATCTCGCACCACGGTCGCAACTAGGGGCAGTACAGCATATCAAAACGAAGATCTACATCGTAGAATGCATTTGAGAAGGAAACGGCCAAATATCACATGAAACGACCACGAAAAACAGGTTCAAAGTCGGGGTTTGAACCACCCAAGGCATTTTATCAAACACGTTATGTGCGTTGTTAGAAGACATGCATCCGGGGAATTACACGTGAAACCAAAGCATGCCAGTACTACAAATGAGATGTAGTAAGTGTGTAAATCATGTATAGACATGTTGGTTTGGTCCCGTTTGACCCAAGGATCAAACAAGACCAAAACCGGCAAAATACTCAAATCAGGGAAGGGCAGTTGCGGTGGGGTATTTGCGTTACCTTTCCTACGACTCAGATGGCGGATGGACGTCGGTGATGGCTCCGTAGGTAGGTGGTGTGTAGGTATATTTCGGTTGGGTGGTGGTCGCTCAGGGAGCCTCTCGTGTGCTCTGAAATCACTCATGAAGACCCCCTGTTGGTCAGGCCCAAAACGGTTCAAAACCAGCCATGGACCTCCCTCTCTCCCCCTTTCTTTTTTTGCCGACACCCCTTTCTTATCCTGATGAACTAGCTCGCCTAGGAGACTCCACGCCCTTGAACTTCCCCATTCAACAGCTCAAAAGACTCAAAAGTTCTCTCATTTTCCTCTTTTTGCGTTTATTCCCTCTTGTTCTTCAAAAAAGATGATACTCCCAACCCCCTCTCCTCTGTACGTGCATTCTAGGAGGAAGAAGGTGGATAGCGGCCGGTCATGGGTTGGGTCGGCCCGACACGACAACCCGACCAGCCGAAAAAGGGGCCAATTTAAGCTACAATTAGACCTTTTTTGGTGAAATTGAGGCCGTAAATGGATTTTCCACGATGAATCACATTTGAAAATGTGGTTTTCATGAAAAATTCAATTGAAATCGCACAAAAACCCCAAATTGTGGGTTTGACCCGAATCAAATTTTGAGCATTCCAAAGCCTAAACGGCCAAATGGACCAAAATACTCTCACCAACAGATTTAGAATGTTAAAAAGTATAGGGTGATGGATTTTGATTTTCATGGGTAGCCCCGGAACAATTTTAATTTCATTTTTGGTTAACTTGGGGGCTAAATTGAAAAATACCAAATTCGACAAAGGCCCTTTTACAAAATTGAGTCATTCCGGATACAATTGGGCCAAAATGAAATTTGGACTATTAGAGGATAATGTCATAGCTCCTAAAAGTGAAAAATGAAAAATAAATCGACTCAAATTGGATTTTTAGGCCCGATTCGAGATTATGCTCGTGAAGGAACACATGACTCCGAATCGGATTTTTTGAATCTTCAATGGCCAACATGAAAAGGGATTTAAAATAAAATATTGAATTTTTTCCCTATTTTTGTGGCCAAAAATTCTATTTTTCTTGATTTTTTTGGGTATTTTCCTAATATACGAAAATATTAAAAATGCGAAAAATACTAAAATTATTTTTTGTTCAAAATTGATTCCTTAGGCTAGACCAAGGTTCCAAAGTTTATTTTTCAATTTTCTAATTTTATGGATTTTTAAAAAAAATTCTAAAAATAAAACTGACCAAAATCAAGTGTCAACACAATTGGCAAAAGTTTTTTATCTTAACTTTTAAGTTAAGAGTTCCTCTAGTAAGTCCCTCACAATTCTTAATTATTCTCAAGATCTCTATTTAGTGTTTACTATCTTAGAATATTGTCAATGGTCATGAAATGATTCGATCTGATGGGACATGTCTAGAAAAGCAAGCTGAACTGAGATTGAGAGGTTTAAGGAAAGAGGAAGATCAATTTTTGTTTTGATGTCACATTTTATCTTTGTGTTCACAGTCGACCAATTATAATTATTTGAGTTTAATCATAATTGTGAATATAATGCATACAGAATCTCAAAGAGATCAAGAGAGATATGATGTAAATGTAACTGATTGATCTAGAGTACATATACTGATTTACTCTGAGTTAATATGTCCAATTTTTGAGTTACCGTATACTCCTAATGGATGTATGGCAACGAGCTCTCGTAGCATACTGTTGCACGTATTATTTGTTTGATATGAATCTTGCAAAAAAGAGAGTTATGTTAACCCTTCACGGGCGAGTGGGAGATACCAGGGTACATGGGTTCTTATGGTGGTCTGCCCATGCGGACAACCAAACCCTACCCAATACAGATAATTGAAACATTAAGAAATCATGTCATGTGAAAAACGTAAGTCCCTATTTTTCCAATCTATCGTTCAGTACACACAGAACAAAAAAAACCAGCAAAAAGGGAAGATCGTCGTCACCTTGCTCTCAATTTTGTTCAACACTTGAGGAATCATTCTAGTTTGCAAGGAACATCTAATTTGTGGCTTATATGGTATGTCTCTCGGGTAATGTATCGTTTGATCAATGATTTAAGTTTCGATTTTTGGAAAGCTTCCGCACATTATTTTTGTCATAACTAAGGATCTAGTATCCTTCAGACGGGGTCGAGCTTTCCGCATGCCCTTCTACCGATGCATTAAGCTTTTGCTCGGCCCGTCTTCATCGCCCAACGCAGAGCACGGTGACTCTTATACATTCGCAAGCATGAGAAACATTGGTATCATATGATTCTGAGCTTTCCGCCCAAGCTCGAGCCTTTAGCATAAAATTGGGTTGTAATAGTAGGGATCGAAGCAATCCCCAAATTGTTCATTAGGCTTGTCGTGAGCCCGGCCCTAAGTGAACCAGAGCCTAAGCCCGTCCGAATCACCTTCGGGCGGCTCGGGCTATTGGAAGCTGAGTGCGAATTGCATGTCTAATCGGTACTCTCTGCTTTGGAAACTTTTGGAAAAGGAGGACGAGGACGGATCGCAGTGTGCGAACTGTGTCGTGGATTATTGGGATCTCTTTACGTGAATTGCAGGCCACATCTTCTTCTTCAAGTTGAAGCATTCGTTGGTTTTCTGTTTCGCACGTAATCTCAGGTGATCTTTTCTCTGTTTGATCTGCTCTCTGTTTTTACCTTTCGTCCACTTCCGCGAAACCCTAATTTTGTTGCCTTTCCCTTGTTCGTGGAATTTGAATTCTGGAGAATCTAGCCATGTCCAAGAGCTCCTTCAAGCTGGAACACCCTCTCGGTTCTCTCTCTCTCTCTCTCTCTCTCTCTCTCTCTCTCTGTGCCTGTGTTGATAACAATAATCGAATGCATTGACATCATGAGGAATTGAGCTTTCTTGAGTTTGTTTGGCCCATTTGGCTTTCTTTCTTTCTTTTTGGGCATGAAATCGTCTTTGTATGAAAAACTGAGAGGGCGGATGGAGTGCTAAGCTTTTGTGGATTGCTGAGTTTTTGCTTATTTGGATCTTATATGTCATTCTTTAGTTTCTTGTTGTTCCTGTGCGCCTGATCCTTTGGGATTCCTTGTCCATCGAGCTGGTGGTAAGACTGATACTTAGGGTAATGAATTATGGAGGCCTTATCTGTGGTTACTTGTTGGGCTCTGGGTATAGCAGAGTGAAATAGTGTTGAATGATTTCTTGTTTCTTTTTGTGGCAATAGATCAGGAGCTTTTTGGGTAGTCTGACTGCCATATTTGTTCAAAGTGATGGATTTCTTAATGATGGATTCCCTGTTCGTTGTGTATAAAATCATTTTAGGAACTTATTGGGTAGGCTTTTAGTGGAAATTGAATATGGCCCATTTGTTTAAATACCCATTTGCACTTTGCTATGTTGCAAATCGATATTTTGAATTGGTCCTAGTGTAGTTAACATTGCTCTCGGTTTTCAGTCTAGTTAAAACTAATGGAGTCTACTCTATCTCTGAGTAGTGATTGTTCCCTCCACCAGTTTCAGTCTCTCTCTGGAAATTTGTTTTTGTGGCACTCGACTGTCGTGCTCCTTCCCTCTTGTTTGCCTCAAAGTTCAACTGTAATTCAGATCACTTGTGTGGAATGTTGCTTACTCATATACCTTAGCGAGTCAAATTCTATTGGCACTGTTATTTACGTTCTAATCACATTTACTCAATCTTTGGCTCCAGAGAGGAGGCAGGCAGAAGCTGCCCGAATCAGGGAGAAATATCCTGATAGAATACCCGTACGGAATTTTCACCTTGTTATTATAAGGAATCAATGTGTTTGTTAAATTGCTTTACTGTGACTTTGGTCATGGTTTCAAAAGTTCTGTTCGAAACCTACAGGTCATTGTGGAGAAAGCTGAAAGGAGCGACATTCCAGATATCGACAAAAAGAAGTGAATTCCTTTTTCCCTCTATTAGTTGACTCTGTATCATACCCATGTACTTCTTCTCAGTAGGGTGATTTCTGCCCTCCAAGATGGTTATATCGTTCATCCGCGTCATGGATGCAGGTATCTGGTTCCTGCCGATCTTACTGTTGGGCAATTTGTTTATGTTGTCCGAAAGAGGATCAAGCTTAGTGCTGAAAAGGCCATTTTCATCTTTGTCAAGAATATCTTGCCACCTACTGGTGAGGAAGCTTAGCTTACGATTGTGTTGCTGTCATGTTCTTCGCCAGCACGTCTTTGTTAGTTTGCTTGTATTATTCGCTTTTCTACTGTTGCAGCTGCTATGATGTCTGCAATCTATGAGGAGCACAAGGATGAAGATGGTTTCCTTTACATGACTTATAGCGGCGAGAACACATTTGGATTTTGAGTCGAATTCAAGTGCGACTTTATCCTTTATATCCTATGTACATAAGATCCTGAGAGTACAAAACTTGAGTAAATGAAAATTGTTTGGTTACCCAGTCCTTTGAAGTGAGTTGCACCCTCACAGACGCGTGCGTTTCTTTGTTGATAAAAAGATATTTGGTGGTATCTTCTGAACTGGAAGCAGTAGAATTTATGGCTTTTCATTTTTGCTCTCTCTCTCTCTCTCTCTCTCTCTGAGTTATATTTATCATCTGGGCTAGCCTAGCACATGCAATGAGCAGCATTCATCTACTTCTCCTTGCATATCTCTTGGTGCCTCTGAGGAGGTTCTGTCGCCCTTTAATACTCGCTCCATGGCGAGATTATTTCCCTGTCTGAGTGATGGGCAAAAGTCACAGCAAAGGTCTCTGCGCTCCTTTATGGGCTTGAATGCATAGAACTGATAGCTTCCTGGAAAGCGCAAGTACTTAGGATATGTTCAGGAAGGTGGTGGTTACGTTAACGCAGAAAAGAGTTGGATGAATGTTGTACCTGGAAAAATTCCGTGCGAACACATAGAGCTCTCAGCATTAACCGTGAGGATGCAGGAAGCCGTCAACTTGTAGGTTGCAATAGATCAATCGGCCATCGAACTTGCGGGTTGCAATTTCCTTAATGAATCGGTAAACGTGAGATGAAGTTGACTGTGACTCATGAAAATTTTATCAAGATGCAAATCGCTGAATCATTTCTCCAGTATGGCCTCACTTCCTGTATTAAGGTTCTGCGAAACACACTCTTGACTCATTGAACATGCACCTAACTTCTACAAATGCAAAGCAGGTTCCAAAGCATATGAAAGTCATAACATGAGATAGAATTGTACACATCATAAGGTCTTTAGGAAGTATGAAGAATTGTACACATCATAAGGTCTTCAGGAAGTTTGAAGACGACAGATTATGATAATACAGTCCAAAAAGGTGTAGTTTTTCTAGATATAGCCAATATCAGTTTCATCAGCTCAATGTAGCATTGATATGATAGGTACTAAGCCCCTCTAAACCCCAATTGAGACGATCTTCTGAAAAAGGTGAATCATCGAACAGCTTTTTTTGCGTTCCACATGTGCCTTTAACAAATTCCGGGTAAGTTGTCCAAGAGCTGGGGCCGAGAGTTATTTCATTATCGACAGCAGTACTAGCTGGAAGTGACGGTGCGATCTGTTGCTGAATCTCGTGCCCTCCCATGGTTATATCTGCCCCGGCAGAAGCACAAGTGTCGATATCAGGGGTGGAATGCCCTAGATTCCCTTTGAAGGAAAACATTTGAAATGGAACATAGAAGGTTAGAGTGATGTAAGAAACAGTGTTGACGGAAAAAACAGTTCAGGTGCTCATTACTTAAGTGTCTTTGCAATTACTAAAGTATGTTTAACCTCTCTGAAGGGTCGGAGGGACGGCATTAAGTAGCTTCGAGAAATCTTCTTCTTCCATGGCATAGATCTGCTGTGCAGCAACTTTTTCGGCATTGGTTCCTTCTTGTGCCAAAGGCAAGCCGAAACCTTTGTGAGTGTCGATCTCAGAATGGGAATGCCCAAGTTCGCTGTAAAGTGGGGGAGATAAAGTGGCTCTGTTAGGCCTATAAAAAAGAGTCGAACAGATGGGGTAAGAGCAGTTGCTAAGATAGCATTAACCGTTATGCCATTCATATAGGCTTACAAAGCTCTATGGATGTAATGACTCTGAAATTAGAGCAATTACAAGCAACAATAATCTTCAAAGCAAATGGTCTAATTCAATCAGCTGATATCCATGTTACAAGCCACGGTAGCAGCGAATCAATAGAAGGCAACATAGAGTCCCGCCATTCCGAGTTGAAGCTTTGAAGACGAAAATCAGGAAAAAGAAGAAAATACACGCAAGGCGTGCAGTATGCAGATATAGACTAGATCATGAGATAACAGAAGCTGCGGCAAACTGCTCAAAGCTGCAGCTTTTTTCTCAGTAATGATACCTGTTGTCTTCGTAACTGATCGCCGTAGAGCAATAGTTGCGACCATTCAGACGGATGTTTCTTGATATAAGTAAAGAACAAACCTGCAGAGGCATCGACAGAACTTCTAGCATCCCAGTCACAACCAGATCTCAAGGAGACGTTGAGCTTCTCCGCTCGCAAGTTCATGAAGGTTGGCGTCTGCAGGTTTTCATTGGATAGTGCTTGAGCCTCCTCCAGCAAATCCTCCAATAACCACTACCACTGCGATACACACCCAGTCTCTGCTTCACGTCGATCTCTGGTTTTCCAATTTGGATAGGTACAATTGGCTTGAAGGGAGCTCTGATTTCGAGGGAAAGTCTGATACGGATGGCGAGTATCTGTCTGAGTCCAGCTGAGTCTGCACATACTGAGGTGAACTCACATTGCAGCTCGGTGGACTAAATTGAAAAGAACCCATGTTAGGCAACTGGTTTTGTGCAGAAACAGATGGAAGTGGAGAAGAACGGAGTGACATGGGCAGAAAAGAGAGTGAAAACCCGGCAGTATCCTCGTAAGTACCATTCAACCGGAGAGGAGAGGACGCGAGAACTGGAGTGGTGTGAATATTGGTGAATGTGCTTGCGGGACAAGCAGGAGAGGGGGAAGGGTAGAAGAGACCATTGTTGAAGCTTGATTTGAGATGATGCTGAGAATACTGTGGTGGAGAAGAAGCATGCTGCTGGGAGTCTGTGGCAGGTCTTGGCTGGTGGGTCTTGGTTGGGTTAGGATTTGGATTGGGGTCTGTGTGTGAAGCTGGGTGCTGTATTCGATCGGGGCTCCATGACTGCGGTACCGATGAAGACGGCAGATGTTCAGAATTGATGTCTTGAGGATACAGAGGGAGGCCTTGGCGGATCCGGTGCTTGATTCTTGTATTCCAATAGTTCTTTATTTCGTTATCTGTTCGCCCAGGTAGCTAGACAGTATTGAGGAAGATTTACAAATTGCTTGAGATGATACAAAGTGCAGATTGTCTAAGAAATCAACTTCAAAGCACAAAAGATGAAAAGGCACGAGGGTCTATCGGATCAAACTCTCTGAGAATCGGTCATACCAGAGAGCCAACTTTTGTAACAACCACATGCCTTAAAACCTTTAAATGAGGCTCAATCAGTGTGACAATAACCATCCATGCAAACCCACAAAAAAAAAAAAACTCATTTTTAACCAAATCAAGCAGAGGAAAACAACAGAAAAGCCAGAAAAAAAGCAGGGAAAAACAACACAGGAGACCCACCTGCGTAGCCATGCGGGCCCATTTGTTGCCAAGCTGGGAATGCAGCTTAAGGATCAACCTCTCTTCCTCAGGAGTGAAAGAGCCTTTCTTCAAGTTGGGTCGGAGGTGGTTGGTCCACCGGAGCCGGCAACTCTTGCCACACCGGGCCAGACCCGTGTTCTTCTGCACCGAATTCCAATTCCCCTCTCCATTCTTCTTCACATGCTCGATCAACACCGCGTCTTCTGCCACCGTCCATGGCCCCTTCTTCAGCACCAGCCCACCTCCCCCGCTGCCAGTGCCAGCACCGCTAGAACCACTACTACTCGACCCGATTGATTGTCCATCCTCCTGTTGCTGCTGCTGTTCTTGTTGTTGTGTTGATACAATTCCTTTAGTCATGAAACACAACTGGAGGGCGGGATCAGTTGCACCTGCGCAGAAAGCTCATTCCTATGCGTTTGTGTGTCAAAAGGACTCCCTCTGGGCTTTCTTTTCAGAGCTTTGATGGGTCAAATTTGGAATTTTTTTCAAGAAATTCTAGGATTTTTTTGGTTATGTGTTTGTGAACTTTTCTGAGATTTCAGGGAAGATTCCTCGTTCTTCCTCTCTGGAATGGAGGTGGCTGTGGTATTGTTGGGGCTAGTGAGATTATGTCCTTTCTTTTGTCTCTTCTTTTTGCATGAAATGGGAGTTGAAACGGGACAAAAGAAAGTCGCCCAGAATTTCAGGTTAGATGCTCATGGGTGTCAGTAATTGTTGGAGACTTTTTCTAGTCAAGCCCATCAAGAAAACATTCAAACTGGAAAAACTCACCATCTGGACAAAAAGAAAAACAAAAAGAAGGAAGGCACAGAATTTGATGATTGGAGTCAACAAGGGGACATTTTTGCTGATGGCAACAATCAACAGAAAACCTTTTTTGCCTGGGCTGCTCTTCTGCTAAAATGAACAGAAAGATCTCACCAGGACCATCCCAAAAGAAGGGCCTCCCCAATCTGGGATTGCTGCTCCCGAGACAAAGTCAAATGTGTTTTCTTGTGAGCGGAGAACAATCCTCAGGGAAATTCAATTAGGGAACTGCCTGCTGCTGCTGCTGATTCTTAGAACTTGGGATTCACAGAGGAGGAGAAAGAGAGGGGGAGAGAGAGCCCCAGGCGAGGAGCTAGCATGTCGTTTCAGGTCATTGGCTGACCCATTTGTTAGGCGCATGATTTTTTCTGTAAAGCAAGGCTTTTCTTTTTCCCCTCTGAAGTTTTTCCCCCTCTGATTGATATGTGCAGATACAGGCTTGATTCTTGGATTGTACACTGTAAAACGAGGAGGACAGGACAGGCTGGCGATGCGGTGTGGCTGTTCCTTTAAGGATACAAAGCGTGATCTTTTTCCGACAGAGTCTGCAAGTGTAAAACCAAATAATTAGTAGCGCTGGTAACAATGTGGCTGTCTAAATTAGGAGTACTTCCCTCTTTAGGAATCATCTTAATTTATCATATTCAATCCATTACACTGTAATTTTTGTATCCCCCATGTACATTTATTCATGGAAAATTTCCATATGAGGCTCTTTAGATAGAATTTAGATTAATTTTGGGCACAATGCTTCCCAATGGGGAATTGGCTCCTCGATGATTCATGAATATCCCTTCATTAGCGGGGGTAGTAAGCTTATGTTTACTGATGAAGATTAGCAACGAAGAGCTCATGTTTTCTTGTTGAGGGCTTCTCTGGGGGCCAAAGGTAGTAAAAATTAGTAAAATTGGAGTGACTTCGTGCGTCCCATGTTTGATAAAATCCCATGCCGATGCTATTGGAACCCATTCAATTTGCTGGTACATGTGAACTTTGCATGCATGAACACTTCAAGGGCTTCACATGGCTGGTGTTCATTCATTGTATATCCAGTGATATCAACCTTATAAATTTTGTGGATTTCGTATGGGACCTGTCATATCTAACAGCTCACATTGACCCATATGCGCTTCTTTCCCTTTGACAATGTTGCCCAGGTATAATAAGGTTACACCATGAATTGCTTAGAGTAGCTTTGACAGTTTTCTTCAATGTTTCCTTCATGTTTTTGCACTGATTCTCAATCATTGCAGGAATTTAAACTATTGGGTTTGCCAACTAAGCTTGGCTGTACTTCCAAAACAAGGAACTAATGCAGGTGTTTGGTTTCCTAATTTTGGCCAGGAGAAAAAAAATTACAGGCCTTTGATTTTGCCAATCAAAGTTATATAGTTCATCTTCTAACTGTGAACTTCAATTTCTCTGACGTTTTTTACATTTCACCCCTTTAATTATAAACGCAAAAAAAAAAAAAATCAAGCAATTCATGCTACGTTATATCTCCTCAAATCATTATGCCTTCATCTTGTGAAAATTTAAAATGAGGACTTAAATTGCCTTCATTTTCTTAAATGAGGGGATGAAATAGACTTTATTTCAAATAAGAACCTGAAGTGCTCTTATTAATTCAAAGAAGGGCTCGATTGAAGGATATTTTCATCTTTTACTTTTTTTTCTTTTTTTTCCTCTTCGTTCCCCAGCCATCGCCGAACTCAGGTGACAGCCGCCCTCACCGATTTTGGGCGAGGGAAGCCCTGGCTAGGCAAGGGATACCCTTGCCCTTGCCAAGTTGGCATTCGCGGGGGGAAGGGAAAAGGAAGTAGAAAAACAGAAAAAGAGAAAAAGGAAAAAAAAAATTGCCAAAAAGTAAAGGATGAAAACGCCTTTCCGCCGGGCCCTTATTTGAAATAAAATCTACTCCAGTCTCCAGGCCCTTATTTGAGAAATTGAAAGCACTTCAAGCCATTATAGAATTTTCCCCTTCATCTTTTAATGATTTTTTTTGCCTATTTTTCACTTGCTTTTGATTTCAGTTTACTGTTTGCAAAGAAACCAGATTCATGTTAGGGTCAAGACCCTCAGATGTGTCATAACATGAAGAAAGAAAAATGATCTAGATTTGGTGGGGGCATAGCAGATTAATAAAAAAAATAATAAAGTTCAAGAAAAGACCTGGATTCAGCTTTTTAATCACATGTTTGCATGCTCTTATTATAATAAGGACATCATTTGACCATAATTGAAGAACATGGAGCCAAAAGCATTCTGCCGATGAGTGTTGAACTTCTCTGGCCACAGAAAGCAAAAGAAAAAAAATTAACAAATAGCACAAGAACATCAAACTATGCCCATTGTGACAAAAATACCCGAAACTTTTTTTATGTCACCAAAAACCATAAAGTTTCCCACTATGACACAGATACCCCAGCAAAATTGTCATGGAAAAACTCAAACTTATATGTGTGTAACATATTTACCTTCTATTTCACAGTGTATTTGTCACATTAGTCTAAGTTCAGGATTTTTCATAGCACAAAAAAGTTGGGGATATTTGTGTCACAACGGGAAAGTTTAGAGTTTTGGGTATTTTGTCAAAGTGAGCATAGCTTGAGCTATTTGTGATATTGACCAAAAAACAATGTTGAATTTCATCTCCATCAGCAAGCTAATTTAGAAAAATTCCAAATAAAAGTCGAAGTGTTCTCATTTTCTCAAATAAAGACATAAAGTAGACCTTGTTTCAAAAAAGAGCTTGAAGTAATTACATTAGTTTCCAAGAAAGATTTGACATTCAAGCTGGTCAAGGGCATTTTCATTTTAATTATTTTGAATTTTTTTCCTTTGTTTTCTTTCTTTTTCCTTTTTAAGTTCTTTTCTTTTCGGGCCATGGGAGACGGCTGCGCGAGTGTCACCCTACCCGCTTTGACAAGGGCCACCTTTGTTGGCCACTTGCGAACCCAAGGCAAGGTGAGACTGCCCTCAAAAGCCGTAGGTGAGGGCCAGCCTCTCCTAGGCGAGAGTTGCCCTTGTTGACTGTAGACAAAATGCCCTTAGTCGATCGGAATTTTTAGCCAGCCAACGTCAGGCCCTTATTTGAAACTGCTATGGCTACTTTATATCCTTATTTGAGACTCATATAATCATTTGAGAGCTTTTATTTGAAACAAGGTCTACTTCAAGTCTTATTTGGAATTTTACTACTAATTTATATCAGATGAGTCAGAAGCCGCAAGCAAAAAGAAACTCAAGCAGAAAATGGCGTATCCGACTTTGTAATGTTTGTGAATCCTGGCTGTCTTGTCCCATCGCAAATTTCTCCTTTGATCAAATTCAACGGGACGTCAAGAAATCAAAAGCAGAGTTACAACTTACAAGACCCCAAAGTTACTTTTTGTGCTATTTTGTGGCATTATTTTTTTGTCCAATATTGAGCGTGAAATATTTAATTGAGGAAGCAAATGGGACATGAAAAAAATTTGAACTTAAGACCTCTTGCTCTGATCTCATGTGAGATCTTATGGGATCACCGTCAACCGTTCAAAAAGTTTAAGTTGCTAAATTAACGTGCGTTTAATGTTTCATCAGTTTTTTGGGTATCCATTAATTCCAAGGTTTGTGGTTGGTGCCTGAGTGGCCGGCGACGCAGAAGCGTGTTCATGGCAATGTTTACAATAAAAGTCAGAGCCAACCAACACGGACCATCCTCAGCCTTTTTTATAGACTTTTGACGGATGAATCAAACGAAAAGGGGAAAAAAAAAACATTAAACTCGTGCGCCAGGATGTCTTGTTCGTTCCCTCTACTTAAACAAACTCCAGAGAGCACAAGTTCTACAAAGGCCTCTTTGGGATCAACCGATCGCATTATCTCCAAGTCCCATGGCTCTGCTCTCCAACATCTTCGGCTGTTTCTCCAAGACGCCCGAACCGAGAAGACATGTGTGCGATGGAGATGCTTGTGTCCTGATGGATGGGAAGAGCTTGAAGAACGAGAAGAGGCAGAGCCTAGGGATTTCGATCTCGTTCGCCCGCCTTTCGATGAGAAAGAACCAGATCCAGAAGTTGTTGAGGTGATGAGCTGAGAAATGGTGCTCCCTCTGTATCATAATGTATTTTTTTTCCCTTGTGAAATCGATGTCATGTAAGATTTGCAAAGATTTTTGTTCAGTGAAATTGAAAAATAGAGGTAAGAGATATGAAGAGGCAAGCAAATCTCTACTTTGAGCTCGTCCTGAAAAAATCACCGATATCGTGGAAGAGAAGTGTCAAGTGATACACTTTTCTTCTCCTCGCGTCTTGCTAAATTGAGGTTTTCCTTTCCTATGGCAATTCAGCTTTCCCAGATGGTTACCCGACGGGCTTTGGGACTTCACTTAGAAAAAATTTGATTGAGTGCAACAGAGGTTTCAGGTTGCATGCGAAGGCCGAAATTCAGACTCGAGAATCATCAAAATAGCCTAATGTTTAATACAAGCAGTTCTTATCGAATTCCAATTTATGCGACGCAACGATGAAACTGCGCTAATCAACTATTGTCCAAGACAGCCTTCTTTCAGACGAATAATTTGGCAAAGTTCTTAAAATCTGCGAAAAAGAACAAATCCTTAGCAAACCAAGTTTCATTTAGGTGGGGCTAGGAAAAGTCATGATTATCCGATGCAAGCAACGGCACCATTTCATTAGTATCTCTCTTGACGAATCTTCCTTTTCCAAAGGAACAGCCAGTGTAAGGGAATGCGATGCTGATCGCTGTGTTGATGATTGGGAAATCCAAACTCCGACTTGCTTTGTGTCATACATGGCTTCCATAGCTGTGTCGACGGCTTACAAAGAAGCAGAAACAACCATTTAAAAGAACTCAAGATGGACTGGAAGTGAATGGAACTTTCTTGTGAAAGCCCAATTTCAGTGCTGTGGAGATGTAAGCAGTAGAAGATAAATCAAGGGTAAAACAAGGATTGGAATATCACAAAGATAGGCACTGAGGAACTGTTACATCCAAAACTATCACCGGCCTGCAAAAATTGTACCGTCCATCTCTACATTTTCTTTGTGAGTTGAAGACGCAAAATACAGATTCCATACACAAGACCCTTCTCTGAGACTATCCTAACTTCGTATCTCCATGAACTGTAACTTAGTTTATATGCCGCCATAAGTTAGTCGTCATTGTCAGGGGAAAATAAGACAGAATGCTCCCGTACCGTTACACAGACCACAACAATGATCCCGTGGCAACCTCTTGGCATGACCCTTGTTGGGAGTTCTCCGACTTTGAAGCCAATGCTCGCCCTCAATCAGAAAAACAACCAATTCAGTTCAACAGGGACTTTGACTCATTTGGTCATCTGGACCATCTGGGCATGCTAACAAAGTGGCATTCCAAGGGCTCCAGTAGACCAAGAACATATTTTCACTTTCACATTCCCGAAGACTGAAGCCATGAATTCCTGTTCTCTTCCTCCCTCATCCATATTGACAGTAAGTATCAGTCTCAAAGTTGCAAGGCCAATCTGGCTGCTGTGAATCAACCATAACACCAGAAGACTGCGGCACAGGGGAACCTGGTAATTGGAAACCAACATTCAGATCTGGAGTACCATTCAGTTTCCACGAGGGAGTCCAACATCGTCAGGATAATGGAAAGACCACAAAGAAGCTAATGACTTACACACTGGCGCTTCACGTGTCCACAACCACAGAAATTACACAATCGCATCGTCTTTAAACCAAAACGAAGACCCCAATTGAATAATCGCATCGGCAGTGCTTAAACCCTAATTGAAAATCTAGCTAAGGACATACAGGCACTCTCACTCCCACGCGATACCAAGCAGGCAATGAAACCGGACGAAAATCTAAACAACAGATACGAAATGTGCGGACACTGAACACCAGACGACGAGAGAGACGCTATAGGCCGTGACGACGCAGGGACGATAAAATAGGAAAATCGGAGCAAAGCAATGCGGTAATAAAAGGGCGGGGACGTACCAGGAAGAGTGATGTCGATTTGGAAAGTACCGCCTTCATAAGGAGTGCCAACAGGACCAGGTATGGTGCCGATCAAACGAGCAAGGTTGTCGGCTTTAGGGCTTACTTTGATGCCCGACGCTTCGAAGTCCTTGCTGCATTCCTGGAGCTCCTTCTGCACCCTGCCGAAGTCTATCATCTTCGACCTCAAACGGAACGACAGGAAACCCTAGACGAGCTCCGAATCCTGGAAACGAAGAACGGGTGGATTTTGGAGGAAGGTCAGTGTGTTAGACAGTCTCGAGAGAAAGGGGACGGGTGATGAGAGAGAGGGAGAGATATATATATTTTGGAGAAAGGTGAACTTTTTTAAAATTCAGGGTCGTTCGGGTCATTATGTCAAATACTATAGAAATCACTCAATTGCGGTTCAAAATAATATCGCACCACCTGCCACGACGTTTTGGGTACTCCTTAAATGTAAAGCATACTCAACAATCTTTGTAATAAAGATGGTGGCACGTCTAAGGAATCTTTCATGTGTTCTTTTCGGACATTCTCAGATATGACCGGACGAAAACAACTTGCGGAATCTCAGTACAAGAGGTCATTCATCTGTAGGGCTTCCTTCGATAATTTTCTTGCCTTCTCTTTAGGATAACAGGCGAGTAAATCATCATTCCGCGTATGCACGATGGAGTTGCTTCCTAAAACTTCCCTATGAGGCATTCCATATTTGTTTGATCAAATAAAATCAGGAACCATAAGTCATTTTGCAATTCACACATGTTTGTTATCTTGTATGCTGCAGAAAGCAGACCAGACAGGAACAACTCAAATAACTTCTGAAATAAGGGAAAAAAATAAAAATAAAAATAAACAGTGTAATACATGAACTCCATGAGTTCAAGATGGGGAGTTGACACTTGACAAGAACGCTAGGCGGTGAAGGCTCGGTCCATGACTCAAAATCCTAGTCGAGCGAGCTCCACGCACTCTTAGCTAGAGTGTTTTCAGGGGAAAAAAAATTCGTGCAACGTCTTATTAAGATGCTAGCCGAAAAGGAGGTTGTATCCGCGTGTTATGTACTATTGCTGCCCTACTGTAGCTCTTTGCCGACAGCCTATCCATGTTTACAGTAACATTTACGACAAGTTTCCTTGTCATATCCGTCGTCGTCTTTTATCTTTTACATTAAGAAACATATACGTTTTCGATTCACAAAGTCTCATGAATCTGCCAAGGTTTTCGAATCTATGATGTCCCGTTTTATCGTCTCCACTTGGCAATGCAAAACCTTCGTTGGGCATATTCCGGCCGGCACTCACCCCTCAGACTTCCGATGCAAATCAATCAATCCACGATCATTTTTGAAACCACCATCAGTAGTCCTTCCATTAATAGTATCTCCACATGCGCTATCCCCAGTTAGATTCATCTCCGGTTCTATATTGGCAATGGCTTCACTCAGCCTAGAACTCATAATTCCATCCACCATTTGGCGTGAAATTTGAGGCTCATTTTGTAAATTCACAGTGCCCACTCTTTTTGATTCAGAAATTGATCCCCCACCATGCTCTGTTCGATCATCAATGTAGATCTCTCTGTCAACATTTACAGACTCTTTCATGGAGCCATTCCAGCTTGGATTGCTCCCCAGTTCAATGCCAGTGATGGCTTTGCTCATGTTCTGGCCAACAAAACCACCATTCATTCTTCGAGAAGGAAACTGAGGCTCCTTTGGTATTTTGGCCCTGAAATCGTTCTTTGATGGAGGTATTGGAGAGAAAAATACCTCCTTGAAGTTGTTTAAGACCCCTTTATTAAAGGGGTTAGTTCGTCCAGCATAGCGATGCTTGATGTTCTCATTAGTAGTCTGCAAGAGCACATCAACATTGCAAAGCGTCAAAGGACATGCCATATCGTATGAGGAATTGATGTCTTGGATTTTCATCATAACAACGCAACTCCTGCTATCACATGTAAATTACAGGAAAAGAGAGGTATAATCCACAAGACGGTGAGTACGGAAGAACTTTGAAAAGCAGCTTTCAACTCCCAAAGACCATTTGACAGGAAGTTTTTATGCTTGCTTAATCTGTTCTGGAACTCTTTGAACCCAGAACTCGCCTTTCCCAAGCCCGAACTCCAAAGCAGCTCAAAGGCCTTTGGCTGTCCACAGCTGCATTTCAAATTTTTCCCAAACTCACCGTGTAGCTATAACTTGGGGAAATTTGCTAACCTGATTTGTGCTGATGAGATAAAGATGGAAGACAGTCAAGCCTCCAACAAACCAAGCTGAAAAGGAAGTGTAGATTATCAGCACAATGGAGGCGGGACTTTTGATCAATGCTCTCCAGACTGGGACTTGCTTGCTGTCCATGATTCTAGTGATATAGACCCAGCAGAAGCCAAAGATATATATGCAGAGAAGAGTTGCAGAGAAAATGAACATGAAGAAGAATCGGTAGTTCCGCTGACACGGGGAAAAGAAGCCTAATTCAGTAACATCACAGCCACTGGCTAATAAACCTTCTAGAGCAGTAGCGATAATTCTCAAAGCGCATATGCAACAGTGCATGATACTCCTCCTACTACAAGTTGCATCCAATCAGAGAATTATCATCTGCGCAAAAGGGCATCAAGTGTGATAGTGCATAGTACTCGTTGGGATCAAATTAGACAATCATCATCTGAGCAAGAGGGCAATAGGTCAACACCCACATAATTAAAATACCACCAGTGTACGCCCAACAGATACTATAGATATTTGGTCTAATCTATCGATGGAAAGTATAAAGATTGATAATATGGTAATCATTAGTAAGTCCAACTCATAATTACCTAACTCAATCCGATGATTCTATTACATAGTAAGGCTATATAAATGCCAATGCAATCGAGTATATAAAGGTAACCGGCTAAAAGATTACAGCCGAAGAATCTAATTTGGTTAATTTTGAAGAACGCATTTCTTCCCACTATGTTTCGAGGAAGTAAATTTCCCAGGTCAATCAATTTACACTTTTACCATCCATAATCATTCTCCGCAATGTGATGAACCTTCCTGCTACCACAAGAAAAACAGTAAACATGCTGTGACATTTGATCATTGACGTGTTCTCTACAGCAAAGTACACGGCACAGGTGGATGGATCACCGCTTAAAATATAAACTTGAAATTCTCTTTTCAGTTCATCTTCTACTTAGTTGGCTTTCTGTTACGGTCAATGAACAAAAAGCCCGATACGTACGAAAATGAACTTACCAATCCTATGCACTGGCCAACCCAAGGACAATGATGGTCAAATCTTTCAATGCAGTTGTCGCATGTTGAACAGTGAGAACATCGAGGAGGCCTTAATAGCCTGCACGTATCACAGTATTTGTCCTTCCCCGGTATTCCAATGGTCATCTCCCCTTCCGTTCGTGACGGGCGTCTCTCCGAAAATCGACCTTCCTCACTTTGAGAGTTCTCGTCAGAACTTGCTTTCTCTGGTGGGTGAGTGTTACGAGGTACTATACCAGGATCTCTTCCTGACGTCAACAGAAGGAATATTACAGCCTGATGGGACAGATACAAAGAAATATCAGAGGACAGCACATATAAGCCATAAGGATTAGCTCTTGTAGGTTCTTCCATCTATAAATCCTTCACCGTATAAGAATATCTCAAACTAATTTTACTGGCCGTTGCCATAAACCTAATAGAAAATTTATGAGTGTCGGAAAACTTCACTAAGTGAAACTCGAATCAAAATAAAAAGGAGATTTTAAAGTATATAGGAATCAGACTTACAGATAAGGTCAATACAAGAACAATGATCATTATTGAGATACCCAAGCGATGCTGATAATCATTACTCAATTTTCTGGCAACAAAAATACAGAAAACCACGACAGGAACAATGACAAGCGGTAGGGTTAAGAGAAGACATCCCGCATCCGGTCCAAATATTAGCCTCCCTCGAAGACAAAATATCTGCATATTGGAACAACCAAGCATAAATATACCGAGTTAGTAGGGAACCCAACATTCAGATTTCCTTATTAAAGCCGTTATGGGTGCAAACAATTTTTTATCTTCTATGTGATTGCATTGATATTCGGTTTAGGATAAACCCCATCAAGTTGTGGGTCAAAGGACATAAAACCCTTGAGAGCGTCAACACTTCCCAATTATCCTACCCTGACAGAAATAATAATGATTTGAATAAGAATTCTGGATTAATACCACCAGGACAGGACACGCTACATGAAAACTTTCTTGCTATGAGGACAATGAGCATCCCTACGTAAGTCTCAGCAACAGAACGAATTGTGCCTAGCTTAAGTCGTATTAGCTGTGCACCTGGAGAGATTCTTCAACTATTTCACATTTGCAAGAGTCACGTCTATTTGCAGTAATTGGGTAATCCTCCTTGTTTTCCCATTCTGCCAAAGCAAATTGAATTGATGTTATCATCTGTGAAGTTGAACCTTTTGAAGTTTTGTATTTCTTCGGTGTTAACTGATATGATGGTGCTTTGTTGCAAACATGCTAGTATGTGACCAAGCCTCAAAGCACAATTCAACAGGCATCTAATTGAGAAAAATTTGACTATTTCTGTACATGGGCACATGCTAGCATGTAATAATACTTGCGGAGGAAACTATCGGGCGGGGGGCGAAAAGTTGCTTTGCCGAGGGCATAGCAGCTTGGGTCTGTAACCAACATGTTATCTGGAAAGAACAAAGACAACGCCCGATGTTCTTGTTCAGATTAAAACACCCAAAGCGATTGGTGATCAGATTCAGTGGACCAAAAACATCTCGGGGGTCAATCTGATGTTCTTGTTCAGCATTAATCATGGCTAAGACAGTAAACACATGCACAGTCAAATGAATACTAGGCTCGCATAATCCACTGCGAAATTCCAATCCACGTGCGAAAGTGTGAGTTGAAATCAAGAAGCAATCGAATTAGGACGACTAAAGTTGACTCCGGGAGAAACTGGAGAGCGACGGAAAGAAGTGAGGGAACTCACATTGTTTCCTTCCCAGGCCTTGTATGCTCGGACAAACCTCGCACCATCCCGGGCATGGGTGGAGTCCGCAGGGGGAGGAGGACAAACCAAATCCACCATCAGCTCTCTCTCTTTATCTCATTCAAATCCTCACTAATAACAAATTCCAATTTGCTTCCTTTTTGTCTTGTTGTCCGTCTGCTGTTTTGCACAAAGAACTTGGGAGTTGGTCCACGCCACGCCACGCTCCGATTCTGGCCCCTTCCCTCACGTCACTCTACGAATATTCAACTTCTCCCTTCTTACTCATTCAAAAAGTACCAACAACGTATTCAGTACAAACATATGATTGCTGGCGCGATCACGGATTCCTTTTTTTTTTTTTTCCTTTTCTAAAATTACGGGAGAATTAAAAAAATCATAAATATATTATAATTGTGTCAATTCAATCATAATTTTTTTTTCAATTCAGTCATAAATCTTTTGAATTTGTGTCAATTAAATCCTTTTGGCTGGCCGACGCTGTTATGGACAATTTTCACATTAGTTTAATTTTATTTATTTATTTATTTTTTCTTTTTTCTTCTTTTTTCTTTCCTTCTTTCTCCTGTCGGTTGCGGAGCCTGGCGAGGTGAGCATCGGCAGCGCCACGTCAGTGCATGCTTATCAAATGGACTAAATTGACACAAAATGTTTAGAATTGAATCGTGTTTGACACCTTATTTTGGCGGGCTTGTATTTTATTTTCTTATTTTTCTTGTTTTATTGCAAGATAAAAAAGTGAAAAAAAAAAACAGATCGGGCGATCAAATCCCGACCCACTCGCAGCCCAATTTGACCTGGACCAAGACCTATTTCTTTCCTTTTTTCCACAACACCGGCCCATCTTCCCTTTTTACTCTCTCACTCGGTCCACCGGCCCACATTTGCACTCAGCTCACGTCACTCCGCGCACGTCACTCAATCTCTCTTCGTGCACGTCATTTCCTGATGCCACTCACTTTCCACCACACGAAATCCCAAGCTCTCCTGATGCACCCCTTTCTCGTCCTCCCCGAGCCAGTCTAGAGGCGGCGCGGAGAGCGAACCCCGGCGGTACAGCAATCGGCGGGTAGATCCAGGGATTCTCTATGATGCATCATCGTCGGTATAGCCCGAAGATGACCGTCTCTCAGTAGGCGACGATCGCGTCTGGACCGTCTCTGATGAGACGGAGCTCGTGGACAGCAGTTCAAGAGAGACCAAAAGAAAAAAAGAAAGGGCAGAGGAAAAGGGACAAAAATGGAAGAGGAGGAGAAAGCTCTGGCGAAAGAAAAAGGAAGGAGAGGCAGAAAGTGAGAGCCGTCGGCTACTACCTTCCTCCGGCGTCTCCTTGCGCACGCCTCTGCCTCTGTCGCCCCGTCGTCAGTGCCTATCGGCGTTCCTTTGCTGTCCTGGTGAGCTCCCGTCATCCCGTCGATTTTTCGCCGAGCCATGACGAATCCCTCTCGGCTGTGTCCCTGATACCAACCAAGACCCGACATCGCCGCCGCCCTGTCCTAAGCCTGCCATGAGTCTTGTGGCCGGCCATGAACGATTGAGAATAAAGCAGGAGAAGTTTTGCTAAAACAAGGAGCTCGGTTCAAAGAAAAAGAGCAAAAAGCAGAGAAAGAAGGAGAGCTCCTGCAGAAGACGTCGTCTGGGAGAGTTGATGCGAAGAAGATGCTGAATATCGGAGTGGTCTTGGGCTTAGTTTTGGGTTTGTTTTTGGGCTAGGTGCGTAGTAGGAGCCCAATCGGGCTGGTCTGATAAAAATAAAAGGGAGTCTGTTGGGTCTGGTCTTCTTGTTAATTTAGGCCCGAGTTAGCTTTTCTCTCACTTAAGTCTTGTGTCACCGACTGGGCTCATATTCTGAGCCCAATCTGTGTGGGCTCCCTGGTCAGCAGGGCAGATTCGGTCCAGGCCCCTGAACCTGGTCCGGATCTGATCCATGCCGGGTCGGGTCATGGATCCGACTCTGACCCGACCCGATTTTTTAAAATATTAAATTAATTATAAAAAAATCCCAAAAATCATGTATATTTTCAGAAAATACCAAAAAATTTCAAAAATAAAAAATATGCAGAAAATGTCTATGTTTGCCTATATTGTTTAATTAGGCTTTTGCGTGTCCGAGTGTTATTTTCTGCATTTAATTTGCATGACTTGGTTCTAAGTTAGCATATAAATGTCTGAATAAATCGTGCCTCAGGTCTAAGGATCCTTTACACCTGAAGTCATTGACCACGCCAGAAGCTTACATGTTTGTTAATCCTTTAACGTGTATCACATTCAGCGAACTCGTCCAATACGAGCACTTGTATTCTAACTTAAACATCCAATATCCAATGACTTGTGATTCGTCATCTTTTTATGTATCCAATACTAAATAGCAAAGTTTGAGAACACCCCAGTCTCAACAGAATTATTGATGTTCAGTCAACGATCTACTAATTGGGAATAGTTTAAATATCGATCTAACTGATGACTTGTCACGCATATTCTCGACGTCTTGAGAGTAGACTCATTCATAACTGATATTACAAATTTCATTTATTAGAACAATGAGACATAATGAATGAACACGTCATGGCCATTAATAAGAGTGAAATTACAATGAAATGCTAAAATAGTAACAAAGCATGGTTGGTTTAGGGCATACACTTAATAAATAGCTGATACTATATATATATACTCTTTTTCTCTTATAATTGAGAGATGAAATAAGAGATGTGAGGTCCTAATTATAGTGAAATTCTCCATTGGATGTGGCCCTAGTTTTAAGGTAAATTAAGATAAAATCTCGTGTCTCGATTTTTATTTCTCGTTGTCTTTACGTTTTACTTCGTGTTATTGTGTGCCGATCCTCACACAGACCACCATGAAGAAGGCAGTTTTAATGGATTATCCTCACTGATTTACAATCTATTTCAAGCCTAAAAACCGAAACTTTTGACGGGGATGTATAAAGCGTGACCAAAAGTTTACTGGTAAACCGCATCAAAGTTTTTGGTAGGAAAAGTGAACAGGTTCAATCACTCTTCTTCCTTCCCTCGGTTGGTTCAAAAAGTCGGAACCTTTCCGGAATTGACGAGTCCTCAGGACAATAACACATCAGAGGAGTGTCCACGAATGCACTAGAAATCACCTGAGCTGCAGCAAATATATAGCCGAAGAGAAGTGCTGCGTGCTTATACTAATGAAATCTTAAGCACACTAAATATCATAAGAGATCCGCTGAGCTAATCATACCATTCAGATCACTAGAGTTGAGAGCACTTAGTAAAAAGCAAATCTTATCACTTCAGGTGGTCAAAAATATTCCAAGATCAACCTACCACTTCAAGATCTCTGGGATTTTAATAACCTTACTGTGTAAAGAGGAGCGAACTAGGGGAAGCTAGCGGCAGTTTTCTATTCAGTTTTATAGCAAGGCGAACTCCAAACACAAAACCGTATGGTGACATGAAATCAAATGATAGATCCGGGAAGACCCTTTTGGAAATATGTTCTTATGTAAGAGGTAGATACGTATAACTGTCATGAGAGAAGCGGTGCCACCTGTACCAATACAGGAGAAAGATGTTGCAAATAAATATCCTACGCACGCGTGACGGTTCCAAAAGCTACTGCAGAAGATAGAGCGCAATATCATTGAATCCTTTAACATTAGCTTAATCAAAGCCAAAAATGATTTGCCATTCATAGCTGAAGGAACATACAAATGTTGATCGGGAGCCACCTGTCATCCATTCATGTGGGAGGCACAGAACATTTGCGCCGTGATTGGTCGCTAAGCGGATGGATTCACATTACCCTCTCGACATTTGGGCATGCCAAAACTGATATAGAGGGAGTCTTAAATGACAAACTCTAGAAACCTACGGAAAAGAATTGGACAACCTCTTTTTTGGAAGATCAAATATATGAGTGGGATGGTCCCGTCAAAGGGGAAGAGAAAGTTTGTAATACGTAAGTCCGGCAGAAATTATTGAAAAATATAGACATCGTCTGATTAGGTGTTGATCTTTGGGGTGCACAGTCTGTCTGTGCTACACCACCCAACCTATTATTGGGTGATCTCATACTCTTCGTCATGGCCAAGAAAGAGAGGTCTTTCTCCCCTCTATATATATTGCATGGCCTGTGTGACTAGAGGTCACAGCATGGCTCATCACTGAGGGTTGTGGTAGAGACATAACTAGGGCATCTCGTGTTGAGCTCTGGAACCTCTTCATTTTCCAAATATTCCTTCGGTTGAGCTTCCACCCTTGATTTTCTGATAAGTAGAGAGCGGGACGATGGCCATTTTCTCGACTGATAGTCCCTGGGTTTTCGCTTTGGGCATCCTAGGTATACACTTTAGCCGGACATGATCTGATCTAACTTGTGTAGTAATCTCACTTAGTATCCTCATCAAACTAGAGTTAACATGCACATTATAAGTTGTACCGTCACTAACCCCTCGCTCATCAAGATTTTGTTTCCCCCGTAAGGGCATGGACTGATTCATTTGTCATCTTTTCTTATAATTCTTTGTCCCAGGTAATCTCATATCTTTCGTGGTCTTCTTGGCCCCAGTGTATGTTCATCCTCTTGATCAACTATTTTGTTTAGCTTAACTGATGGGTCTGGAAGTATGAACGACTAATTAATCGTGTTCTTGTGATTATTTTTCCTGTTTATGTTGGCAGACCAACATTTTCTAGGGTGTGCAAAAGGAAGTCAACGGAAGGGTTTGAGTCACTTCCATACGTGGTTTCTTTGTTCAGCGCCATGCTCTGGATATACTACGCGTCCCTTAAGTCCGAGTCCAATGATTTCCTTCTCATCAGCGTCAACTCAGTGGGATGTGTCATAGAGACTATCTACGTTGCTCTCTACCTTGCTTACGCTCCTAAAAAAGCCAGGGTACGTCACATATAGATGTCTATAGTATAGTCACACTTCATACACAGTTGAAGTGTACTTATTCTGGGATTTTATTCGTAAGCAGTATACGTTGTTAAGGAAGATTTTTTTTTTTTAATTGATGAGTCCGTTCTTGCATGCATGCAGATTTTTACACTGAAGTTGATGGTGATGAGCTCTGGAGGGTTCTTTTCCATTCTTCTCTTGTCCCACTTCTTAACAAAGGGATCAACCAGGGTCCAGCTTCTTGGGTGGCTTTGTGTTGGATTCTCCGTCATCGTTTTCGCAGCTCCTTTAAGTGTTATGGTAAGTTGAAACTTCGAGTAACTCTTGATTTCTTACTTTTCACCTTTCCCTAGTTATATTTTTCTTCACGCACGATGGTACTGAGTTATGGGAGACAAAGTTTTGCATGACGTTTATTTCCGACGTGTATTGTGCAGGGAATTGTGATACGCACCAAAAGCGTAGAGTTCATGCCCTTCTCTCTCTCATTTTTCCTCACGCTTAGTGCTGTAACTTGGCTCCTCTACGGTCTATTCCTCAAGGACATCCACGTTGCGGTACGCATCTACTTTCAGCAAATACTAGAAATTCTGCTTAAAAGAGTTTTATATCACCCAAAAGAAAAAGTTGGTCGCGCAGAATACGGTTTAGATATTACTCTTATACGCATTCATTAACGTAAGTGTGATCATTTATATAGGTTCCAAACGTATTGGGGTTTGTCCTTGGAGTACTTCAGATGGGACTGTATCTGATATATAGGAAGAGGAATGTGATGGTTATGGAGGAACCTGATTATTCCAATGGTGCAAAGCCGATTGGCGATGCTCGAAGTTGCAATATCGCCTCTGACGACAGCATCATTGATGTTCATGATGTCCAAGAGAGGAAAGATGATGCACGCAAGGATGAGAAAAGCTCCGAAGCTTCCGATAATGGACTAGTGGTGAATAGTTGGTGTGAAGTTTGACAGAGATTAAGTCACCGCACGTGCCTCTGCTGTTGTTTTTCGAGTGGCTAGTTTAAGTTAAGTTAGTTCTGTCTTCTTCGTTGTTACTGCATGAGTCATAACTTGTACATGCGAGTGAGGATCAAGAAAGGGCGCAGAAGTGCTCCGGAATTGCAATGCTTTGTCTGGCAATTAAAATCTTCCCCATTTCATTCCTCTCGTAAATGAACTCTATTGAATTACGTGTCGAGTTTGATGCGTTCACGGAACCCGACCCTGTTGGATCGTCAAATGTCCGAGTTTCAAGATAAAATATGCATCGGTCACTTGGCCTTGTTCAATGTCCTTTTGACTATTTGACTAAGAGGTTAACGTGGACAAAAGAAAGCAATGTGGGCCCACGGTAGCTCTCTTCCATTTGCCGCACAGTGAAGGTGAGATAGCACTAGTAAATGGGTTTTGCTCTCATGGTTGACATGACGTGTCCGGTGAAGGCTGGCCACGCACGCACGAGAAAGAAGGGGGAGTGTATGGGCACGGAATGGAGAAATTGTGGGCTCCATATAGCCACGCAATGAGCTCTTGATTAATGCCGCCGCTCGAAGAGAAGTCCAGGGGGCAAGAAGACGTGTCGAGGTCGCGCTTCTTTGGCCGTGCGGACGTGTACCGGACACGTGAATATGAGCCGTGAGTCTTAGCTCCCATTTGAATTACTTATTTGTAATCACGTGGGGTTTGAATTTTAATTTAAGTTTGGAAAACACTCGACTCGAGCACGTAAGCTATTTGTAAACTTTAATTTCCTGATTATTAATGAATTATTTACGTTTAGTTTTTCTATAGATCAAAGTTCTGCATTCGGACTAAATCACGTATATCGACGAGTCCTTTAATGTTCCCTATTTAATTTCTCTGGTGCTCTCGTATTGACATATATATTTGTAAGATCATGATTAGCTTTCACGTATTAAATTACAATAAACTCATTCTATAGTCTCTTTGATTCGTGTTTTGGGAAATGTCATCTACGTGACTTTGTCTCAATTTAGCCCTATGAAGATCAAGATTTGCGACTCGAATCGAAGTTGGCCGTCAAAGATGATCGTCATGATAGACAGTCTGAGCCATCGATGCTCCCTTCGAGCTAGGTGAACTGAACCAATCTACCTCCTTTAAAAGCAGAGATGAACTGAACCGATCTACCCCCTTTGGAAGACTAACAATCAAGATTTTAAGTGAGGAGCATTTCAATAGAAGTCAATGGATGCACGTTCTCTAAGTGTAGGATCAAATCAAAAAGGGCATGATGTGATCGCGACAGTGTGTATGCGCATGGTCTTATGCTCCAGCATTTCATCTCCAGCCTTTCCCTAATTACAGGTAATAGTGATTTAATGAATTAATTGTTGGCATTAATAACTGCATAGGTGGCCTTAAATAGCATATTTAGCACCATTTAGTGCGCATAGTGTTCCGCTACTTCTTATTCACGATGTATGCCTCCACCACCTTTGACAACTTTTGAGTGGAATGGATAGCACTTCTAAATGTCGGGAAAAAGTCTTGGACATGTGTATTTTATTGTAGGGCACGTAATTCTGGTGCTCGAAACTTGACATGAGCTCGATCGGGCACCACAGTTTTACCAAGCTCGACTTGAACTTAAAAGTGATAGATGCTCGAGGTCGACTTGTCTCGGATATGGACTACAGTAAGGTATAAAGAAATTCGCTTTTAGAGCTTCATGAAGCTCGAGTATGTTCCTTGGATTTTCCATATTTGTGTGGTTTACTATGTAGCCTAAGTATCTTTATATTTTGATTTATTCACAGCTATCACGGCAAGCTTGAGCTTGACTCAATAAGAGATTCGAGTAGCTCGAGCTCGAGTCTCAATCAAACAAGTTGGTTTGGTCGAGTAATAGGATCATCTCAAACACAAGAGGTTTGGGGATGATTACTATCTTGCTTGGCAATATTTTCTTCCACCCTCGGCCGGAGAGAACTTTCTTCGGTCAAATTCCTGTTGGTGGTTACAAAGATGGACATTTCGATCGACTAGGTTTGTATGTAGGAAAACAGTTTGTAGTGAAGTCTTTTCTTATGGAACTAATTCGACGATTTTGCTTTGGAAATGATCCAATTAGTGCGCAAGAAAGCAACACATTATCGGCTACTAAAAGGAAAAAAGCCAAAAATAAGCACATTGGTAGGTATTTCGTCGTCTTGCCTCCTATATCTTCATATGCAATAAGGTTAGACACGAGAATTCACGTACTAGGGTAGGTACGGCCGTGATTAGAAAAAATGCTATGCATTTTGGTGAATCGGCTACTTGGACGCAAATACGATCGAGCAAGATTGGGCAGTCCAGTCCAAATGGGATCCATTGCCTAACACCTTCTTTTGAAGTCTCCATCCTCTACTTAGGCTGTATTTGGTTTAGTTTGGAAATGCGCTTGGGAAAATGCAAATGCCTTTAGCCTGTAGGGTCTTGAGGAAATGCAACATTTGGTGAAGATAATTTGAAAAGTAACTTTAGATTAAATAGTATTTGGTAAAAAAAAATTTGCAGGAGACGATCCTTTTTTCTAACTTTGAAAGATGGATAAGAAGCTTTGATAAATCAAACCCTTCGCCAACTTCGGCGAAGGGCTCAGTCCACCGGCAAGTTAGATTGGCTTTGGCAGCTATTGGTCGAGGTCGCACGACCCCAAGCAACAAGGCCTGAGGATGCATGACCAGGCGACCGTCGCATGGGTCTCGCAACCCCAGGTGGCCCTAGCTGGGGATCGCTCGACGTCGCCAGCCAGATCTAGCCTCATCGGTTCTCGACCATCCTCACTCGGGAAGACGAATAAAAGACTAGGGTTTTACATTTTAAAATAGGTAAATTGGATTTCTAGCGAGAATAAGCAATTAATAATTTTCATGAATGAGATTTCAACGTTTCGAAAGTGATGAAAGCCAATAATGGTGTCTACCAATATTGAGCTTTCAGCCTTTTTCAAGGTCAATTTTCAACCCCCAAGTCTTTGGAAACGCACTTATTTTCGAGACCCCTTGATTCGGCACAGCAGCAAGCACCTATCTTTGCGGTCTTTAGAAATTTTTTTTTCATTAAGGCGGTCTCAGAATGGTTGCCGGGGAGTTTTGGGATCCCGAGAAACTTTCAAAATGCTTGGCCAAAAGCAACCTTAGTTATCCTCGTCTGCCCTGGGCCCTTCGTCGTGAATCATTGAATTATCTCTTTGCTCTGGAAACTCGCATGATTGAGACAATTTTGTTTTTTGCGGTCGAAATGATGAGACACTTTAGGAGAAGCATATTTGTGTAGTTGCCCTCTCCGTCTTTTTTCCCTTCAGTTCCAAGAAAGCGCTTCGGTAAAGGCCTATCGCTTTCGACCTTGCAGAACAGATGGTCCTAAGCCCAAAACTAATGTTTGACCGGCGTTGATTCATTAGATAACATCAAGGTATCGTTGTTCCGAAGAAGATGTCCGCATAGTGGATTTGTGACGAGAGTGGAGAAAATTATTTTAAAAAAAATCATAAATTTATTATAATTATGTCAATTCAACCTCATTCCAGCCTACTGGCAAACCCCCTCTTATGTAGCAAGTTACGGAGGAGGAGGAGAACCCTCCTCCCTCCTCCTCTTCCTTTTCTTTTTGTTTCCCTATTTCTCCATTTTTCGTTGTTTTTGCAGACGTCCTCGTCAAATTTACTCCATGTCGAGAGTTTTCGTCTCGTGAGCTCAGAAAACTTGAAGTGGGAGTGCCCTTGAAGAAATTGTTTATTCCGAATTTCTTTGCTCGTTTCGGCTCTAGTGATGCTCTATATAGTCGTGTATGGCTCCTCTACTACTTCAGCGGTGCTTTATCTGAAGTGATTTTGTGATCAACTAGTATTTCCTACAAGTCTTCTCTCCCAATCCAGAGTTACATTTAGATTTTGGTGCTCATCTATTTCAATTTACAAATAGATCTAAATTTATAATGCATTTTTTATATTCTTTCAACCTATTGATGTTGTCTTTATATTTAGACGGTGATGGTATTGGGGACACCGAACTTAGATGCACCGCCTTTTAAGAAAGCCATAGTTATTGAATTCCCTCGATTGAAAAGGAAAAAAACACTGTACTTTTTCCGTTGAGAATTTTTTTTCTCCGAAACAAGCACGACGTGAAATCATAAGATTTCTGGTCAAGCTTCAATTATATTATCCACGTGGGAAAGACTCGTGAAGCTAGTTCGCAATGCTGGCAAAACTAGCTGGGTCGGTGGTGCCACAGATGTCAGCCCTTGGTCGAGGGGAACGATCCCCGGGCGATAAGATCTCAAGAATGAACAGCCGAAAAGAGGGGATAACCTTGATCCCTCCATCCCATGGAGTGACGTCTACAATCCCCATGCCCCAACCATCGTCAAACACATCTCTCCACAAAAAATGGATGACAGGTGGCTTGCCGAACCCAAATCTGCATCAACTCGCACTCCCCTTTTCGCTATGAATGGCAAATCACTTCGGCTTTATATCGCTTCGAGTTCGTATGGCTAATTAAAGGCATTAATCAAATGGTATGATTGGGCTCTATCAAGTGGCCTTTTTGACTGTGATGTCAGCATTAATCTTATCTCGGATTGTATGTGATTGTAATATACGTCATATAGGAGAACGTGAATATAGTATACCCCCTCGACAAAGAACTCTTCTCCCAGAATCATTTGATGGCTTTCGCATTTGAAGTTTTGTGCACCAAAAAGCTTGATAGCTCTTAAAGGTGGGTTAGATTTGAGGCTTGAGTGTGGAATTATAATATGGGATGGCAACTTGAAGTTGAAGGGATAAGAGCTGATAAGGAGTTTCTAGCAATGATCCAACTCTCATGTAATCATTTTGGGTATAATATTTAATTAGCAATTAATCAGTGTATGCTTCGCTTTTTGGCCTTATATATTCATGCTAATCCAGGTGATCTCTCTAGTGGGGTTGCAAGTGCTTCTGTGAATGTTTGATTGGGAGTTCTTATTGTCCTAATTAATGGAGGAGACATTGATTGCGGGAAAAAGGGCTTTAACTTGTGAAGCAATCGTGGGTGCGGTGTACGTTTGAAGTATGTTAGTAATATAATGCGAACACGTTAGCGGATCTTGCAATTAAATCAACGAGAAATCTCCAAGCGAAAGAGCGAAAATGAAGAACGATGAAGAACACCAGAGATTCATATGATTCCGTCGAGTGTCAGTACCTACACTACAAAAAGAGCCGGTAACAATAATCAACTGAAAATCGAAGTATCAGATAGCTACAACCGCTCACATGATCGAATATTTTTCCACACCTAAATTATGCGCAAAGTAAACCGACAAGTATAATTTCACAATTTCTCTTTTTGTGAGTTTTTTGAGTGAGCTAAAGGCATGAATAACAAGATATGATGTTGTACTTAAAGAATTGAAAATACAAGTGTCATTTACTTTACGACAAGGTCGAAAGCAAGTCGTGATTACTCTTTGAGAGAGTCATTTATTTGTAAGGCCGGATTATATGACAATATGATCTGTAGAAATAATATACTAAGTGACATAGCAGATTGTAAGTGCGCATTTAATTAAGCGGGTCATGGTCAATTATTCTAATATTGTATCACTTAATATATTAATTCAGTGATGCACTTTTAGTATAGTTATCACATAAAAATCTGGCTATGTAACTTAAGGCTGCGTTTGATCGTCCGAATTTCTAGTCGGGATAGAACTGGATAAGATAAAATAAGAAATTGAATGATATTGTCAAATCTGATCTACTGTTTGATGAACTATGGACTTAAAGTTGGATAAACAAAGGCAAGGCACGGCTGAGATCGACTCCATTTTGCCGAAACATCAAGATGCTTTAGAAAATTATTGAATGATGAGTTCTAATGAATAAGTTATTCTTAAGCAATGGTTGTGCTATCTGATTTGGTTACAACGTCGACAAAGTAGACCCTATAGATCGGGGTCTCGATTTGGAGTCGAATCCTTTGAGAATAACTCATTGGCCTTGCTCGTTATCTTATCGAGTAAGTAAACAATTGTTGAATAATTTAATTATTCGGCCTCTTTTCGCAAGTCGAAAATGCAATCATGTAGGTCATCTTAGAAAGCCCTTTTGAATGTCGAAAACCCTTTTAAAAGTTGATAATCAATCTCGAATTTTTCTTAACATGTTGAGACCCTATCAAATGTTGAAAATATTCAAGCGGTTAAAGAACAAAGAACGTGATTTCTTATAACGCCAAATAATCGATTAAAAAATAAGATTGTGGAGATACCCAGCTTTGCAACTAGAGATCCCAGCATGGCGTTGCTGGAAAGGTGGCTCGACGCAGAGGGAGGTAGGCCAATGCGAAGAAGAGTCAGTGGTTGTGGGAAAATTCGATTCTCCTCGTGTCTAATCTCTTGAGAAATTTTATCCTAATCTATCTCACCCTCTCTCCCTTGAAATTATTTTATCCTAGCCATAACCCGTATATCCCTCCCCCATATATTACACAGCCTTAAGTTCATCATGAGGGATCACGTGATCAATCAGGGTGGAAATATCTGGCGGCAAAGTACACGTAACTTTAAGTTCTATAAAGTGTCGAATATAGAATTACTCCTTGATAAGGTGCTGGCGTTACGGGCGCACGACCACCCATGCCATGCCACCTGCAATTATTAGGCGACCATTATCGCCGTTTACAATATTAAAAGATATTGACCATAATACATAATTGATATATTAAATAACGTCACAACTTCATATCAAATAGTAATATATGTTAGATTACATATTATTACCTAACTAGATCAACGAAAAAATTATCTAAAAATTCTAAATTTACTGTACGGTAGCTAATTCATTTTTTTAACTTTTCAATTCTAGCCAACGTAATTCTAAATCTTTTGACGATTTTTCAATAAGCCCGTCTAGTTAATTTATGTTGGAAATCGATGACATAGGAATCTAGTCAACATCAGGCTGATAGTTGACCAAATAAATGGAATTGAATTTCCTAACAAGATTTTTTTTAATAAAAGGAAAATTGTTAACTAGGAGGGCTGGCCCTAGTGGGTGTTTTCAATTTAGGGGTGTTTTTTTTTTTTTTTAAGTTCTAGCTATAGCTTTCATGCAGCAAACGTAATCTTCATTAAAAGAAGAATGCTACATTTGTAATCATGATTTGTTGCACAAATATTTTCGGGGCACTTGAACGAAGCCCGTAAATCTTATTCCTGCAACGCAGGGAATGTGATAGCTAAGTTGAAACCGTACGCTGTCGACTTCTTCTCTATTTCATTGTAGAACACTGGCAAAAATGAAGTGAGTAGACACGAGTGCGTGCCCCCACAAGTATTTCTCAAGACATAAATAGAAATGGCCCTTCCTTGTAAGAAACTTCAACACCCCAAACTTGTTAATATTCATTGTCCCAATAATGGCAGATGAATCGTGCGCAAACCATAAGAAAAGGCGATGAGGATATACGAATCTGCCTAAAAAAAAGTGGTGGCCGTGTCCCTAACAATAACTTCTTTCTTTTTCATATGTGTTTTGATGGTCCAAGGTGATGAGCGAGGTGACCGGATTGCTCGAAAGTTCGATGAAACGCTTTACAAGTTTCATATATCGGATGGGTTCAGGCCTTCGGCTTGTGCATGTGGATCGAATTCAAAGCAGATTGTGCGCAATTGATGAGATCCGAACAAATGACCTCCAGTTTCTAAGGTAAAAATCGCCCACATCTCACTAGATTTGGCGAGGCCATGATGCCCTCGTGAGGGATTGGCCAGTGCGAGCGTTGTCGGCCTCACCTATGGCCAGCGACCTTCGCAGACCATCACCAAGGCTTTGACGTTCTGTGAAGAAAAAGAGAAATAGTGGAGCACAAAAAAAATCATAGTATTTATAGAAAGAAAAATTGCAAAATGACATTGTGTCATTTAAGATTGTCCATCGTCATCTGCTTGCCATGCTACGTAGGATAGCTTTCATCGACTACACCACCACGTCAGCAATTTCTGACTTAAATTAGCCTCATGACTATATTGAAAAATCGTGAAAAGGTTTAAGACTAGATTGACGGCCACACAATAGATTCAGGACTTTTTAGACAGTTAATCACCATCATAAATCATTCTATATTCTAGCATAACTTTTGCCTTCCATCTCCTCTATAAATTGCAGGGCCAACGCGAGAACAATTTCCACAACATAGCTTTATTTGCTTCGGGTTCGAAATCTTCCATTTGAACATCTTCAGTTCTGAGAGGAAGAGAGTGGGACGATGGCCATCCTCGCGACTGACAATCCATGGGTACTCACTTTTGGAGTTCTAGGCACTTTACAGTTTACACTCATTATCAAACTTTTTTCTAGTTACTCTCAGACAACAACCAATGACTTTTTTTGACGCGTTTGTCAACCTTTGGATGATTCTTGTCGTAGGTGATATCATATCCACTGTGGTCTTTTTGGCCCCAAAGTTTAACTCTTTCTCACTATGCAAACTGACGATATAAGGTTTGGACTTACTTAATCTTCTTTGGCGGGCCAACATTTTGTAGGGCACGGCAGGAGGAAGTCGACTGAAGGGTTTGAATCAGTTCCATACGTGGTTTCACTGTTCAGTGCCATGCTTTGGCTGTTCTATGCATTCCTCAAGTCCAAGTCCGATGCTTTCCTACTCACGGTCAACTCGGTCGGATGCGTCATAGAGACCATCTACATTGGTCTCTACCTTGCTTACGCTCCTAAACAAGCCAGGGTACGTACTTACAGCTTTGTTCGCGAGGAACGCCCCGAATGTATCTTAATTGTTGGAGACTGGATGCAGATGCTGACACTGAGGCTGCTGATCCTGGTGAATTTTGGAGGGTATTGTTCCATTCTTCTTCTGTCCCACTTCTTGGCAAAGGGATCGACGAGGGCCCAACTTATTGGGTGGATTTGCGCTGTGCTCTACATTGCAGTCTTCGTCATTGTAACTTACTACCATGCGGCTCCTTTCTTTTTTTTCTGCATGAGAATGCATATCTTGCATATTAATGTGTGACAGAAGTTGTGCATGACATGTTTTGAGGTTTCGACCGACATGTGAGTTTATATAAGTGCGTGCAGAGAACAGTGATACGGACCAAGAGCGTGGAGGTCATGCCCTCCTCTTTATCGTTCTTCCTCACGCTCAGCGCTGTGACATGGCTCCTATATGGCCTATTCCTCAAGGACTTGTATGTCACGGTCTGAATTGTTTATCTACTTGTTAAAATCAAGATGGCGAGGTGTGGCGATATTATTTTCTTTTGCCAGGATGAGCAATTTTGACATGTGTACGTGCACGTATAGGGTCCAAATGTGTTAGGAGGCATCTTTGGAGTGCTTCAGATGGCACTGCATGCCATATACAGGAAGGGGGATGTGACAGTGATGGAGGCGGAGAAGAATGATACCAGTATTGGGAAGCTGAGCTGTGATATGCAAAGTTGCAATGCGCATGCCATTGCCTCCCACATTAATACCATCGTCTTTGACAAGGACAGAGAGAAGTGCCAGAGGAGCTTCATCGTCTCTATTGAAGCTTCTGATAAAGTACCAATGGCCACTCCATCTGAAGTTTGACAGACTTTTTTTTTTTCCTTTTTCGGCAGCTCCTAGCTTAGCTTTACACGTTGCTTCTGCAATGTAAAATGTAAGTGGAAGAGAGTGCATGCGGGCGCGCGCAGGTGCTTGGGAGTGTGGAGTGTTGTTTGTGAATGTCTTAACTCGTTTTCCTGATAGTACAGTCACCAGATGCACTTCTCTTTGAGAAACAGATTCGGATACTCTCGGTTCTTGGCCGAGTGGATGCCCCCTCATGAAACAATTTTCTTCCTTTGAAATTCAGCTAGTTTGGATCATGAGCCAAGATACGAGACACTTTGGGAGACCCCTTTTACATTCATTTGGTAATTTGCCTCTTCATCAGAATATGGCCGTGGTTGCATAATGCGTCCCCTTCTTACTCTGTCATCAACTCAAATTATGAGAAGTTTGCTCGAGTGGGTAATAAATTCACCAAGGATAGCATAGGAACAGATTCAACTGGACCGTCGACCCGGTTATTACACAATATCATAGTTAGAAGCCTACTCCTAGCACACCATATATATCCCTAATACTTGTTGGGAAAAACGGGCAGCACTTCGCCTCTAATTAAGCAATCCATGATAAAATATATATATATATATATATATATATATATATATCCCATAATTTTACCGACTTAATCCAGCAACAATCGACAATTATATCCAGTTAAATAGCCTCTGCGGAATGATAAAAATAACACCCAAGATTTACGTGGAAAACCCGAAACGGGAAAAACCACGGACGATCGAAAATCCTCCACTAATCACTAAGAATATCAGGTATACAAAAGGGTCTATATCTAGTCATACACTAGAGGCTCTACATCAACATTACAAAAATATTTCATCACCACAAAGGTGGAATAATACATAAGAGGTAAGAAACCCTAATCGCGATTGAAGAATTCAGAAGAAAATCTCAACAAATGAGAACCATTAACACGTAGATCTCGGTCTCACGAACAATATATCCAGACTTGAGCCAATTCCGTCAATATTTGGCCTTCAAATTTGAACTGTAAAAAATCTTCAATCTTTTTCTTCTTCTCCCTCGCAGACTCTCCGTGAACTTTCTGTAAGTTCTTTCTTTTCTTTTTTCTTACTCTCTCTCTCTCTCTCTCTCTCTCTCTCTCTCTCTCTCTCACCTCTCTCATCTCTCTCTCTCTCTCTCCTCTCTCTCTCTATAAAGATAACTAACGCACACACACTACTATTTTTTCACTCTCTCATTAACTCTCTCTTCAATTTGTCTCAACTTTTTCTTTTAAAGAAATAAAAAGAATGTTGCTAGGCCCCTCACATGAGGGAGACCCAGCCGACAAATCTCCCCCTCTACCTTATGTGGGGAGTTCCATCATGCCCGCTTAGCTTCAACAGGAGTCAAGTTTCATCACTGGCAAGGTTTTGGTCATCATAGCGGATCGGTTGTCGTTGGTATGGACTTTCTCAAGTAGAAAGAACTTTCCTTCTAACTTTTCTCGAACCCAATGATACTTCACATCAATATGCTTCGATCTTGAATGCAACACTGGATTCTTGCTAAGATAGATAGCACTCATGCTATCACAATATAAGAAAAACTTATCTTGCTTCAAGCCCAACTCTAGTAGGAATTTCTGCATTCACAAGAGTTCTTTGCCTCCCTCAATGATAGCAATATACTCCACTTCAGTTGTAGACAGAGTAATACATTTTTGTAATCTTGATTACCACAAAACTTCTCCCCCTGCAAAGATCATCATATAACCTGACGTAGACTTTCGGAAATCACTGTCCCCTATATAATCAGAATCTAAATAACCATTTAACTCAGGCTTTCCATTTTCATAACACAAGCAGAATCTGGAAGTACCTCTAAGATACCTCAAAATCCATTTCACACCATCCCAATGTTCTTTACCTGGATTTGAGAGAAATCTACTCACAACACCAACTGCATGAGCAATATCCGGTCTTGTACAAACCATGACATACATCAAACTACCCATGGCGGATGCATAAGGGATTTTCATCATCTCTTCCTTCTCTTTCTTACTCGTAGGACACTCATTACTACTCAACTTGAAGTGACCAGTAAGTGGAGTACTTACCGATTTACATGTGCTCATGTTAAATCTTTCAAGCACCTTTTCAATATACTTCTCTTGAGATAGCCAGAGTTTTTTGTTCTTCCTATCACGAATAATTCGCATGACAAGGATTTTCTTAGCCGATCCAAAATCCTTCATCGCAAAGGTTTTACTCAACTTATTTTTCAAGTTCTTGATTTTATTAGCATCATGCCCAACTATGAACATATCATCCACATAGAGTAAGAGGATAATAAAATTATCC
>JAGVVM010020085.1:0-36494 GCA_019149425.1 Psidium friedrichsthalianum
TTGGGGTCTTGTTTAGTAGACTGGAAAGTTTGGTGCATTAATTTTGAGATTTGAGTGTCCATTTGAGCTTAATCCTGAAGTATGTCTGTTCTGTGAAATTTGTTTGTTTGCTGCTGAGCTCTCATGAAAGACCATTTTCTACACGAAAATGAGTGTCTCTTCAATAAGAATATAAAACATGAAAGTTGTCAACGACACATTTGCCCATCCACATAAAAAATCTCAAATTTTTGCATACATTTCATTATTTCTTTTGTATTTTATGGTTACTGCTTTCTCCCTAAGAATGTTCATGGACAGTATGATTTAATTCGTATTTTTTGTGTTAATGCATTGGAAAATGTAAAAAATGGTCTCAATGAAGTTTAATCAGCACGTGTTAAACTTTCTTTGAGTGTTTGAATGGTCTTAACTCATTGGCGATTGTGCATGTCCGATTGGATAAGTTCATTATTTTCATTTGGCTTTCGGCCCGATGCTTTGAAGACTGGAGTATGACCGATGTCCATTCCGGTCCGTTTTGTTGTACTCCCGATCCACGAGGCTTGGCGACGGGTGTTTGACCGATGTCCATTCCGATCCATTTTTGTATTCCCGATCATGTCTCGGGTTTTATTTAATTGGTCTGTAATTATTCACCCGACGAGTTGCGGGTTTTATTTTCACTGTCCTTAGGGTAGTTTTACTTTACCTGCTCTCTCTTCATATCTTTGTTTGCGTTGGGTGATTTTGCATTCTTTTATAATACATCCAAAATCTGAAAAAAAGAATCATAAAAAATACCCAAAAAAAAAGTCATTCATTTTGCATAGTATGTAATATAAACATCATGCATATATTGCCATGTCATATCTGCTACGTCATGCATATAGCATAGTCCTTGCCACGTCATTACATTTCACATGTCATATAGTTAGATTGTATTTGCATCACATTTAACAAAAGAAAACCCATGAAAATTCATCAAATTGCCGAGTGGAACATTTTCATGAGATTGGTACCGAAAGGGCGTTAATTGAAAAAATTAGCGTAATCAAGTCCCCGAACCCAAATCTCTGGTTAGCAGAAAATAAAGTATTCTCCCATACTTTATTTTAGGTTTCTAATCTACCTACCAAGAAAAGATTAGTGGCGGCTTCAAAATTTAAATCATTTGAACTTAAACCTAAGTTGCGAATTGGTAGAGCTTGGGAGAGCTCGGGCTAGGTTAGTTAATTCACTTAATTAATCTGGTAATCCATTAACCTGGAATTTCGCAAAATTTTAGCTCGCGACAGCTTGGCGACTCCGCTGGGGAGTTGTTCTTAATTTTTGAAAATTTAAGAACTTAGATGACTTAGGCCAGAAAAATTTCATGAAAATCATTTGGCTTAACAATTGTTTGGATTATAACCTTTAGGTGTTAAATGGTTTTGCAGGTGGGAGTTATAAGGGGTGGAGTGTTTGACTAACCCTTTTTGTTTTGCAGATTGGTGTAGGAATTGTTTGTTTAAGTTCTGCACATTATTGAAGCGGTGTTTTCATTTAAATGTTGTGCATGTGTTTACAGTTTTAGCACTACATCACACACGTCCCGTGGTCGAACCTGGGCCGCTAGTTTTAAGATGGTATTGTGATTTGGTTTTAGCGTTCGGCGTGAGATCATGTCGAAAGTTAGCCCAGATTCAATCCCGAACCTCTTTTCAAAAATGAGTTTAAAAGTTAGGCCTGAGGCTTGGTAAGATTACCAAAGCAGTGGTTTTAATTTTTAGCTCGAGCAGCCGAAGTGGGGAGGCCCGGCTAATCCTGGTTACGTCGTGGGATCACGGCTAATCTTGATTATGTGCGCGAGATTGTCGCCTTGCCGTAAGTCTTTCGCTTCAATTTGTCAGCCTTTAGAGTAGACAGGCCATGATTTAAACTCACGATTCATGTGCATGTCTTTGTGACCTACATGGTATTTTTCACGGTGAAGGTAAGTTCTCTAACTTCATCTTGCATTTATTCAATTTTGGGTCGGTCCATGACATTGTTAGATTGGTCGAATTTTTCAAGGAAATGCAATCCAATGAATTTCTCCCCATGTTCTGATTTACCTTTCTGTGTTGCACGATTTTTGTAAACTTCTATGGTCAAATTTTGGGCAAACACCCTTAATGAAAGTCGTAGCCAACATAATGATTTTCAACATATAAAAAAATCAGAACCAATGGACTTCATTTGCTTGGGACGAAGTTGGGCCAAACTCACGTTTTTCTAAATGGATGAAAAATGCAAAGCATTCTGACTGATCGACTCTCCTCCTCGTGAGAATTTTTCGAGCCTCTTCGACTCAATTCTGGATCCCGACCAAAGAATGAAAAATGTCTAATGGACTCTGATCTTGCACGTCAAAAATTTTCAGATAAATCCAATCAATTTTCCATTTAATACAGAATTTGCGATCCAATGCAAAGCAGTCTGAAATTTGGCAGTTTTCTGACCTCATCTTGTTTCATTAATAAGCACTGCTAAACAAGCTTTTTTGCTAGAAATCAAAACATGAAAGTTGGAGAATGGACTTTAAACTATTGGCCTGAAAAATTTTGGACATTAACTCACATTTTTTATGGGCCTTTCGTTCATTAGACAGAAACCGGACAAATCAGCTTTCTGAACAAATTTTCTCCAAAGATGCATTAAATTGTATTGATGTGGACCTTTTTTGCAAGAGCTCAAACATGAAAGTTGTTCATCATTCTCTTGGCTATCTCCCCATGAAGTTGGACATCATTTGGAATACTCCATGATTTTTGACGAATTTTCTCCTAAAACTCGACAGAAATGGATTGTTATTTGAGTCGGGGTTATGAGTCAAGTCAGGTTCCGTGAGGGAGTCCAGTCTAGAGCCAAGGATCGTTTATCATGTCCAGTCATTGTCATGGACCGATCGCTTCTCGAGTCACATACTCATTATTTCTATTTCTTTTCTTTTGTAGGAAATCATTGGTAGTTTGCATTCATCCACCATCGCGGTTCGGAGGGCGTGCCCAAAATTTTCAATCATGGGTTTAAGATCACATTTTTGGCATAAATTTCTCTCATTCAAGATGAAATTCTGGGGGCGTAAAATTGGAATTACGTTTCCAATAAAATTTGAATCACACTTTGTGTAGTGATTTCTTAAACAAGAATCACCTCATTTTTGCAAGAAAAATGTCACGAAGCAATTTTTCAAAAAATTAATGCCCATGTTTTCTTATAAAACCTTTGGAATTGAATGGGCATTCGATAGATAACCGTGGGTCGAGCTTTTAATGATGTCACCTCTTATTATGAAACCTCAGTGAATATCAAATGCTCGAAAATGGGAATTATGGGATATGTAGAATCGTCTCGCTTTCATTATAAGCGGCGACCTCATTGAAAGATCATATTTTCATTTAAATACTAACGTTCTCTTCCTTTGACAGGATTGCACGCAGCAATCATTCACTAGAAACTTTTTTTATTTGACTTTGTGCAAAGAAGATGATGGATTGACGGTAAAACTGTAATCGTTCCAATAAAAAACTTTGGATATTACAATTGACTTGTTCTTGCATTTCTTCTTTGATAGGATGAAATGGTCGGAAGCTAAGGAGATGAAACTTGCGTTTCTCACAAGATGAAAAGAAACGTGTCTCCATTATACATTGGGTCTGTGATGACAAGTAGAATGAGCCTTAAACAGACGATGCAAGAAGGAGCAACCTACTTTGGAGCAACTTTCTCTAAATTGAAAAGGACGTATTCGTTCCAAATTTAGTTGACTTGTCTATAAATTAATATGGTCATTCATACTTGCAGGTGATGCCAAAAAATAAATGAATGGAATCACCGGAGAAAAATTTTCTCCACCTTTGGTGTTCAAAACGATGGAAGCTCGGAAAATATAAAAACAATAGTAAATTTGTGATCGTTCCAGTTAAAGCTTTTTGTACAACATTTGGATTGTTCATCCCTTTTATCATGTAGGTAATATGTGGAGCAAGTTGCCTAAGTAGTGGTTATCACCCATGAAGCATGATGGAGTAGAATTCACTCGATATAATACAAATTTGGTCGTAGCAACAACCTTTCAATTTAGAAGGAAAATGACGCCAAGCTATCCATCTTGGCAATGAATGGGAACAAAGCACCCGAGGAACAATGCCTTCCAATGACAAAACAAGGAGGAAACATCAAATACTTCAAAGAAGAACACAATTGAGGAAATTGCCAAGTTACCATGTAGCAGGTTCCAAATGATTCTCAAAAGATCGAGAAGATGTAAGTCATCTTCACTTGTTAAGAAAGCTGACTCGAGTCCCAATGAACGGTAAGGTTGTATCGTTCCAAATCTTCATTACCTAAAAGGTCTTTAATTGACACATCCCTTCTCATTCTTATAGGGTTGTCGAGTTACCGAACGACAGGTAAGTATTCTTCTCCGCAAGGCCAATCAAATCATTGGAGACATTTCAATCACAAGAAATTTTCAGTGTCTTCTTGAAAATAAACATGAAAAATGTTTGTCACAAAAACCATTCTTGAGGTTGAAATGTCAAAAAGAAGCCAAATTTGGGAATTGTTTCTTAATATATTTTCTCATTTCAAGATTGCCCATTATCGAAAAAAAATCTGACATTTGATTCTCTACGGATCTTTACCGTGGTCCTTTTAAAAAAAAAATAATTTCAAAATCCCATGCACAAGCTATGATTTCGCTCACGCCGTGATTTTTGCAGAACAACTCGAAAAGCAGTACCTCATGAAGGTAAATGTAATTGTTCCAATGGAAACATCTCATATATGAACTAAACTGTCAACCCGCTTCCTTTTGGATAGATGAAAGTGGTTAATGACGCAAGTCATTGGGATAAACGGTTGAAGATGAACAAGAAAGTTTCGTAGGGGCAAATCCCTCATACTCAATTAAAAGAGTATATTAGGGCAAAACCACCGAGTCCATCATGGGAGTAGCAGACATGTCCTTCTGGAGCAAGATACCTGAAGAGGACAATATCCTCAAGCGTCACAAAGACGACATCTCAAAGGGGTATTTCGTTCCCAAAAAATTCGAATCAAATCAAAATCAAATTAACTTTCATCTCTGCACGTGCAGGTGAAGAGACACATGAAATTTGAAATAGGAGATATTCCAAATTGGATAAGGGATCACAAAAGAACGTGGAAATGCCCTGAACTATTTAGCCAAGGCAAGTACCACTTGACTAGGGCAAGTAGATTGTTAATGTGACCAAGGAACAACACTTTCAAGCTCAAGTGGTATGGGGTCCGATAGAGATCGCCTATGCCAGAACGAAATTTCAAAACGGTCAACATGAACTCAAATGAAGGGTAACACTGTATCAGTTCCAATTTACCACTTCCGATATTATTTGTTAACTTAATTCACTTTTCTCCCAACAGGTAGACACCAATCGATGAAAAGAAGAACATGGATTATTGCAACACTGTTGGAGTGACACGTTCCCATAATCCATTCACCTGTGATTGGATAAAAACACATGCAATGGTAAAGCGGTATCGTTCCAATTTCTCCATAACGTGAGAACATACATTAACGCATTCCCTTCCGATTTCTTGCAAGGACATACAATCCGATCCAAATGAAGGAACTTCTTCAATCCAAGTTCACAAGAAGTACATACAAGGGTAAAGCAGTATCGTTCTAATTTTTCCAGAATATGAGAACGTCTACTAACACATTCCCTTTCATTTTTGCAGGGGTCATCACTGTGCCGGACAGGTAAGTATTACTTCCCCTAAAAACTCAATAAAATAAATAAAAAATCTTGGAATTCTCAAAGCAGACGCCAAAGTTTCTACAACTCATTCACATGGACAAAGACAACTCATGATCCCCAGAGTCTTCTTGCATGCTTGCATGACTTGTTCATCAAGATTTTCACAAAAATCTCATGAGTTATTTGATATCGATCGATCAAAGAAAATCTTTGCTTCACCGACCCTTTGACCATGCAACGTCAGCTAAAGGAACACCGGGCAAATAGAAGAAGTCCTTGTCCACCAAATTCCCAAAGTCAAACTCCCAGCTAGGGCATGTACGGGGGCAATGTTGGATTCTGCCAAAGCCTGATCTAATTGAGAATGGGGCAAATTGATAGCAAACTCCAACTTGGAAAAAGGGAAGTATCCTTTCTCTTCCTCATATGTCTTCCAAAGTGACACCTGATTTTCTTCTTGCAGGTGCCGAGCTAGAAGACATGTCTTTGATTGCTACCATTGAAGCAAATCAAAGTCGAAGCTTCTCCATCATCTTAAGATCCTATTCATGCACATTTTTCTTGTGTAGGATCCGGTGTTGGAAACAAGTCATTTGCCGAAACTCAAAATCAAATTCCCAGCAGTGACTACATCTGGGGCAATTCCCAATTTTGGCAAAAGCCATGATCGCCTGATGCGATCCATCCTGATGGAAATGAGGCAAACAAGGGCATTCGACCAACCATGTTGGTCTTCGCCATATCACAACTAGAGCGAACATATTCTGGGGCAAACATGAGAATGAGCTCGTCCTCGACTCAAATTCGTTTGATCCGCTCGCCTGTCTTGGGGCAACTTAGATTCCCCTTCATCTGTTTTTGAGAAGCATGGCAATTCTGATTAATTGCTACATCTGCCTGATTGAAAAATGCTTGCACATTGTGTGGTTCATACATGATTGATCTTCATGATTAATTTACCAACTTTGAATAAGGAACGTAAATTACATATGATGCATCGGATGGACAGAATGGGGCATGACAGGATGATGAAAGGCAAACCATTCCCATACACGTCCCGCAGTCTAATCCCTAGTGAGATGAGCGGTAGTCAGGATCCGCATTCCTCGAGGCAATGGGTTTTCTCGCAAAAGGTATGATAGCCGAAGCGACAGAGGCATCCATTTCTCTATCTAAACACTACAGGTGTCCATTGCAAACCCCTTGAGCGGCGGTTTCATTTTCTTACCCATGTCAAGAACCACCCCACATTGGGGCAAGACGAGGTAATTCCAGCAGCGGCATGAGGTAAATGGTTAGAAATTCTCTTGCTCAGACTAACATCAATCTTCGGGTCTTGCTTTGCATTTTACTCGAACTTTAATTCAAGTACCTTAGGATGATGAAGAGCATTCTTTTCTCTATCCTATACACTACATCCATTGTACAGCCCAATTGAGCCTGTATGTATTCATTTCTCAAGCCCCGTTGGTGATCATTGCTCGTTCCAATTGAAGATGACGTTATCACCAAGGAACTGAACTGAAGAGATTGGGGCAGTAAAGAATCCCCAAGTGAACTCATCTCGTATGTTAGATTTCTCATGTAGTGTCTAGCATCATTCCTTACAAAGAAAGGAAAAGAAAGAGAGGTGTCAGAAAAATAGTTCTCTCAGGGGGGGGAGAGAACTATTTTTCTGACACCTCTCTTTCTTTTCCTTTCTTTGTAAGGAATGATGCTAGACACTACATGAGAAATCTAACATACGAGATGAGTTCACTTGGGGATTCTTTACTGCCCCAATCTCTTCAGTTCAGTTCCTTGGTGATAACGTCATCTTCAATTGGAACGAGCAATGATCACCAACGGGGCTTGAGAAATGAATACATACAGGCTCAATTGGGCTGTACAATGGATGTAGTGTATAGGATAGAGAAAAGAATGCTCTTCATCATCCTAAGGTACTTGAATTAAAGTTCGAGTAAATGCAAAGCAAGACCCGAAGATTGATGTTAGTCTGAGCAAGAGAATTTCTAACCATTTACCTCATGCCGCTGCTGGAATTACCTCGTCTTGCCCCAATGTGGGTGGTTCTTGACATGGGTAAGAAAATGAAACCGCCGCTCAAGGGGTTTGCAATGGACACCTGTAGTGTTTAGATAGAGAAATGGATGCCTCTGTCGCTTCGGCTATCATACCTTTTGCGAGAAAACCCATTGCCTCGAGGAATGCGGATCCTGACTACCGCTCATCTCACTAGGGATTAGACTGCGGGACGTGTATGGGAATGGTTTGCCTTTCATCATCCTGTCATGCCCCATTCTGTCCATCCGATGCATCATATGTAATTTACGTTCCTTATTCAAAGTTGGTAAATTAATCATGAAGATCAATCATGTATGAACCACACAATGTGCAAGCATTTTTCAATCAGGCAGATGTAGCAATTAATCAGAATTGCCATGCTTCTCAAAAACAGATGAAGGGGAATCTAAGTTGCCCCAAGACAGGCGAGCGGATCAAACGAATTTGAGTCGAGGACGAGCTCATTCTCATGTTTGCCCCAGAATATGTTCGCTCTAGTTGTGATATGGCGAAGACCAACATGGTTGGTCGAATGCCCTTGTTTGCCTCATTTCCATCAGGATGGATCGCATCAGGCGATCATGGCTTTTGCCAAAATTGGGAATTGCCCCAGATGTAGTCACTGCTGGGAATTTGATTTTGAGTTTCGGCAAATGACTTGTTTCCAACACCGGATCCTACACAAGAAAAATGTGCATGAATAGGATCTTAAGATGATGGAGAAGCTTCGACTTTGATTTGCTTCAATGGTAGCAATCAAAGACATGTCTTCTAGCTCGGCACCTGCAAGAAGAAAATCAGGTGTCACTTTGGAAGACATATGAGGAAGAGAAAGGATACTTCCCTTTTTCCAAGTTGGAGTTTGCTATCAATTTGCCCCATTCTCAATTAGATCAGGCTTTGGCAGAATCCAACATTGCCCCCGTACATGCCCTAGCTGGGAGTTTGACTTTGGGAATTTGGTGGACAAGGACTTCTTCTATTTGCCCGGTGTTCCTTTAGCTGACGTTGCATGGTCAAAGGGTCGGTGAAGCAAAGATTTTCTTTGATCGATCGATATCAAATAACTCATGAGATTTTTGTGAAAATCTTGATGAACAAGTCATGCAAGCATGCAAGAAGACTCTGGGGATCATGAGTTGTCTTTGTCCATGTGAATGAGTTGTAGAAACTTTGGCGTCTGCTTTGAGAATTCCAAGATTTTTTATTTTATTTTATTGAGTTTTTAGGGGAAGTAATACTTACCTGTCCGGCACAGTGATGACCCCTGCAAAAATGAAAGGGAATGTGTTAGTAGACGTTCTCATATTCTGGAAAAATTAGAACGATACTGCTTTACCCTTGTATGTACTTCTTGTGAACTTGGATTGAAGAAGTTCCTTCATTTGGATCGGATTGTATGTCCTTGCAAGAAATCGGAAGGGAATGCGTTAATGTATGTTCTCACGTTATGGAGAAATTGGAACGATACCGCTTTACCATTGCATGTGTTTTTATCCAATCACAGGTGAATGGATTATGGGAACGTGTCACTCCAACAGTGTTGCAATAATCCATGTTCTTCTTTTCATCGATTGGTGTCTACCTGTTGGGAGAAAAGTGAATTAAGTTAACAAATAATATCGGAAGTGGTAAATTGGAACTGATACAGTGTTACCCTTCATTTGAGTTCATGTTGACCGTTTTGAAATTTCGTTCTGGCATAGGCGATCTCTATCGGACCCCATACCACTTGAGCTTGAAAGTGTTGTTCCTTGGTCACATTAACAATCTACTTGCCCTAGTCAAGTGGTACTTGCCTTGGCTAAATAGTTCAGGGCATTTCCACGTTCTTTTGTGATCCCTTATCCAATTTGGAATATCTCCTATTTCAAATTTCATGTGTCTCTTCACCTGCACGTGCAGAGATGAAAGTTAATTTTGATTTTGATTTGATTCGAATTTTTTGGGAACGAAATACCCCTTTGAGATGTCGTCTTTGTGACGCTTGAGGATATTGTCCTCTTCAGGTATCTTGCTCCAGAAGGACATGTCTTGCTACTCCCATGATGGACTCGGTGGTTTTGCCCTAATATACTCTTTTAATTGAGTATGAGGGATTTGCCCCTACGAAACTTTCTTGTTCATCTTCAACCGTTTATCCCAATGACTTGCGTCATTAACCACTTTCATCTATCCAAAAGGAAGCGGGTTGACAGTTTAGTTCATATATGAGATGTTTCCATTGGAACAATTACATTTACCTTCATGAGGTACTGCTTTTCGAGTTGTTCTGCAAAAATCACGGCGTGAGCGAAATCATAGCTTGTGCATGGGATTTGAAATTATTTTTTTTTTAAAAGGACCACGGTAAAGATCCGTAGAGAATCAAATGTCAGATTTTTTTTCGATAATGGGCATTCTTGAAATGAGAAAATATATTAAGAAACAATTCCCAAAAATTGGCTTCTTTTTGACATTTCAACCTCAAGAATGGTTTTTGTGACAAACATTTTTCATGTTTATTTTCAAGAAGACACTGAAAATTTCTTGTGATTGAAATGTCTCCAATGATTTGATTGGCCTTGCGGAGAAGAATACTTACCTGTCGTTCGGTAACTCGACAACCCTATAAGAATGAGAAGGGATGTGTCAATTAAAGACCTTTTAGGTAATGAAGATTTGGAACGATACAACCTTACCGTTCATTGGGACTCGAGTCAGCTTTCTTAACAAGTGAAGATGACTTACATCTTCTCGATCTTTTGAGAATCATTTGGAACCTGCTACATGGTAACTTGGCAATTTCCTCAATTGTGTTCTTCTTTGAAGTATTTGATGTTTCCTCCTTGTTTTGTCATTGGAAGGCATTGTTCCTCGGGTGCTTTGTTCCCATTCATTGCCAAGATGGATAGCTTGGCGTCATTTTCCTTCTAAATTGAAAGGTTGTTGCTACGACCAAATTTGTATTATATCGAGTGAATTCTACTCCATCATGCTTCATGGGTGATAACCACTACTTAGGCAACTTGCTCCACATATTACCTACATGATAAAAGGGATGAACAATCCAAATGTTGTACAAAAAGCTTTAACTGGAACGATCACAAATTTACTATTGTTTTTATATTTTCCGAGCTTCCATCGTTTTGAACACCAAGGTGGAGAAAATTTTTCTCCGGTGATTCCATTCATTTATTTTTTGGCATCACCTGCAAGTATGAATGACCATATTAATTTATAGACAAGTCAACTAAATTTGGAACGAATACGTCCTTTTCAATTTAGAGAAAGTTGCTCCAAAGTAGGTTGCTCCTTCTTGCATCGTCTGTTTAAGGCTCATTCTACTTGTCATCACAGACCCAATGTATAATGGAGACACGTTTCTTTTCATCTTGTGAGAAACGCAAGTTTCATCTCCTTAGCTTCCGACCATTTCATCCTATCAAAGAAGAAATGCAAGAACAAGTCAATTGTAATATCCAAAGTTTTTTATTGGAACGATTACAGTTTTACCGTCAATCCATCATCTTCTTTGCACAAAGTCAAATAAAAAAAGTTTCTAGTGAATGATTGCTGCGTGCAATCCTGTCAAAGGAAGAGAACGTTAGTATTTAAATGAAAATATGATCTTTCAATGAGGTCGCCGCTTATAATGAAAGCGAGACGATTCTACATATCCCATAATTCCCATTTTCGAGCATTTGATATTCACTGAGGTTTCATAATAAGAGGTGACATCATTAAAAGCTCGACCCACGGTTATCTATCGAATGCCCATTCAATTCCAAAGGTTTTATAAGAAAACATGGGCATTAATTTTTTGAAAAATTGCTTCGTGACATTTTTCTTGCAAAAATGAGGTGATTCTTGTTTAAGAAATCACTACACAAAGTGTGATTCAAATTTTATTGGAAACGTAATTCCAATTTTACGCCCCCAGAATTTCATCTTGAATGAGAGAAATTTATGCCAAAAATGTGATCTTAAACCCATGATTGAAAATTTTGGGCACGCCCTCCGAACCGCGATGGTGGATGAATGCAAACTACCAATGATTTCCTACAAAAGAAAAGAAATAGAAATAATGAGTATGTGACTCGAGAAGCGATCGGTCCATGACAATGACTGGACATGATAAACGATCCTTGGCTCTAGACTGGACTCCCTCACGGAACCTGACTTGACTCATAACCCCGACTCAAATAACAATCCATTTCTGTCGAGTTTTAGGAGAAAATTCGTCAAAAATCATGGAGTATTCCAAATGATGTCCAACTTCATGGGGAGATAGCCAAGAGAATGATGAACAACTTTCATGTTTTGAGCTCTTGCAAAAAAGGTCCACATCAATACAATTTAATGCATCTTTGGAGAAAATTTGTTCAGAAAGCTGATTTGTCCGGTTTCTGTCTAATGAACGAAAGGCCCATAAAAAATGTGAGTTAAGGTCCAAAATTTTTCAGGCCAATAGTTTAAAGTCCATTCTCCAACTTTCATGTTTTGATTTCTAGCAAAAAAGCTTGTTTAGCAGTGCTTATTAATGAAACAAGATGAGGTCAGAAAACTGCCAAAATTTCAGACTGCTTTGCATTGGATCGCAAATTCTGTATTAAATGGAAAATTGATTGGATTTATCTGAAAATTTTTGACGTGCAAGATCAGAGTCCATTAGACATTTTTCATTCTTTGGTCGGGATCCAGAATTGAGTCGAAGAGGCTCGAAAAATTCTCACGAGGAGGAGAGTCGATCAGTCAGAATGCTTTGCATTTTTCACCCATTTAGAAAAACGTGAGTTTGGCCCAACTTCGTCCCAAGCAAATGAAGTCCATTGGTTCTGATTTTTTTATATGTTGAAAATCATTATGTTGGCTACGACTTTCATTAAGGGTGTTTGCCCAAAATTTGACCATAGAATTTTACAAAAATCGTGCAACACAGAAAGGTAAATCAGAACATGGGGAGAAATTCATTGGATTGCATTTCCTTGAAAAATTCGACCAATCTAACAATGTCATGGACCGACCCAAAATAGAATAAATGCAAGATGAAGTTAGAGAACTTACCTTCACCGTGAAAAATACCATGTAGGTCACAAAGACATGCACATGAATCGTGAGTTTAAATCTTAGCCTGTCTACTCTAAAGGCTGACAAATTGAAGCGAAAGACTTACGGCAAGGCGACAATCTCGCGCACATAATCAAGATTAGCCGTGATCCCACGACGTAACCAGGATTAGCCGGGCCTCCCACTTCGGCTGCTCGAGCTAAAAATTAAAACCACTGCTTTGGTAATCTTACCAAGCCTGAGGCCTAACTTTTAAACTCATTTTTGAAAAGAGGTTCGGGATTGAATCTGGGCTAACTTTCGACGTGATCTCACGCCGAACGCTAAAACCAAATCACAATACCATCTTAAAACTAGTGGCCCAGGTCCGACCACGGGACGTGTGTGATGTAGTGCTAAAACTGTAAACATGCACAACATTTAAATGAAAACACCGCTTCAATAATGTGCAAAATTAAACAAACAATTCCTACACCAATCTGCAAAACAAAAGGGTTAGTCAAACACTCCACCCCTTATAACTCCCACCTGCAAAACCATTTAACACCTAAAGGTTAGAATCCAAACAATTGTTAAGCCAAATGATTTTCATGAAATTTTTCTGGCCTAAGTCATCTAAGTTCTTAAATTTTCAAAAATTAAGAACAACTCCCCAGCGGAGTCGCCAAGCTGTCGCGAGCTAAAATTTTGCGAAATTCCAGGTTAATGGATTACCAGATTAATTAAGTGAATTAACTAACCTAGCCCGAGCTCTCCCAAGCTCTACCAATTCGCAACTTAGGTTTAAGTTCAAATGATTTAAATTTTGAAGCCGCCACTAATCTTTTCTTGGTAGGTAGATTAGAAACCTAAAATAAAGTATGGGAGAATACTTTATTTTCTGCTAACCAGAGATTTGGGTTCGGGGACTTGATTACGCTAATTTTTTCAATTAACGCCCTTTCGGTACCAATCTCATGAAAATGTTCCACTCGGCAATTTGATGAATTTTCATTGGGTTTTCTTTTGTTAAATGTGATGCAAATACAATCTAACTATATGACATGTGAAATGTAATGACGTGGCAAGGACTATGCTATATGCATGACGTAGCAGATATGACATGGCAATATATGCATGATGTTTATATTACATACTATGCAAAATGAATGACTTTTTTTTTGGGTATTTTTTATGATTCTTTTTTTCAGATTTTGGATGTATTATAAAAGAATGCAAAATCACCCAACGCAAACAAAGATATGAAGAGAGAGCAGGTAAAGTAAAACTACCCTAAGGACAGTGAAAATAAAACCCGCAACTCGTCGGGTGAATAATTACAGACCAATTAAATAAAACCCGAGACATGATCGGGAATACAAAAATGGACCGGAATGGACATCGATCAAACACCCGTCGCCAAACTTCGTGGTCGGGAGTACAACAAAACGGACCGGAATGGACATCGGTCATCCTCCAGTCTTCAAAGCATCGGCCAAAGCCAAATGAAAATAATGAACTATCTAATCGGACATGCACAATCACCAATGAGTTAAGACAATTCAAACGCTCAAAGAAAGTTTAACACGTGCTGATTAAACTTCATTGAGACCATTTTTTACATTTTCCAAATTAACACATACGAATTAAATCATACTGTCCATGAACATTCTTAGGGAGAAAGCAGTAACCATAAAATACAAAAGAAATAATGAAATGTATGCAAAAATTCTGAGATTTTTTATGTGGATGGGAAAATGTGTCGTTGACAACTTTCATGTTTTACATTCTTATTGAAGAGACACTCATTTTCGTGTAGAAAATGGTCTTTCATGAGAGCTCAGCAGCAAACAAACGAATTTCACAGAACAGACATACTTCAGGATTAAGCTCAAATGGACACTCAAATCTCAAAATTAATGCACCAAACTTTCCAGTCTACTAAACAAGACCCCAATGAACAACTTTCATTTTTTGTGAAGTTTCAAAAGAAGACTCTAAATATAAGATAACTACGAATCAATATGACCACGCACAGAAAAACACTCAGACTCGAGGACGTCAACAGAATTGCATGATTTCATTAAATGCATTAAAAATACGAAACGTGCATGAATATTTTTGTATTTTTTATATGTTATGCATTAAGATCTTATGAACAAATGTCATGAAGAGGTCTTTATGAAACGAAGTCTAGAATAACCCATGGAAAATCATTTAGCGTGAAAGGTCAGATCAGAAAAATTCCATCTCAGGTTCTGATCACCATATTTCCAGATTTCTGCTCTCAATTTCGGGACCCTTTTGACATAGCAAACGGCGTCCATTTTCGCGCCATAATATATCAAATCGAAGATCTCGAAGTCATCTATGAATGTTCAGTATATTTGTTTTCGAGATTTCGTCATCTAAATACGAAAATTGAGTTACCAGATAATTGCACATGCTGATGCGCCTAGAGCTCGTTGGAGATGAATCCGTCGCGTCGCCAAGGCTTGTTCCACGGCAGCGCATTTTTCTCTCTCCAAATTTTTCTCTTGAAATCTCTCCAAATTTTTTCCTCCTCTCCAATCTTCCCAATTTCTTCTAATCTCTCTAAAAACTCTCCCTCAAGGCTTTCATTCTTCCTCCTTTTATAGTCTACTCCCCCATCTTCCTTCTCTATCTTCATCTATCATTCTAATTTTTCCACTAACTTCATCTTCCTTCTAATTCCCTATCTTCCCTTCTAATTCCACCATCCTCCATTCTTTATCTCCATCTTCCTTCTAATTCACCATCTTCCATTCTAATCTTTCCATCTCTCATTCTAATTCTTCATCTTCCCTTCTAATTCTACCATCTTCCATTCTCCATCTTTCCTTCTATATCTCCCTTCTCCATCTTCCTTTCTAATTTCTCCACTAACTCTTCTTTGCAAAACAATCCCTAAAATTTTATGTATTTGCAATTCAGCCCCCTGAAGTTTTATGTATTTGTAATTCAGTCCCTGAAATTTTATGTATTTGCAATTCAGTCCCTGTGGAAAAATTTCTTTTCAGTTCAAAACTTCATAAGCCTTTCGGCACACCTCCCTCACGCTCAGTCCAATCGTTTGTCAATTTAAGCTCAAATCCTCCGTCGTTAGCCATAATAAAATGCATGACCGACAAAAAATTTAATATACAATGCATGAAAAAATTAATTTTTTGGTGAGAACAAATTCTCATTTTTTATGTACTTAAGTGAATGAATTTTAAAAAGTCAAAATTTAGGTGTCAACAGTTTCCAAATGAATTTCTTTGAATGTAACACCGTCCAATCCACGTCCAATCCTCACTATAACTTTTCTGGAAAATTCGATTGTCCAATTTAGGAATTCTATTTCGTGGCCACTTCCATTGATTTACAACTTTAGCAAATGCTCAGACTAACGGGCGGCTTTAAGGAGATACGCGTATCGACCTGTCAGGGTCCACGTACTTTAAGTTCCTTGGTAGCCATTCCCTTTGGTCAGTCATCCCGAGTTGATCAGGCTCGAGTGAGATTCATCTAAAGCGAAATAATGAAATACGTCCATTCTCATTAAATCCCCAAAATGGGTCGAAGATTCAGACTGTTACAATTCTTCCCCCCTTAAAGAGTTTCGTCCTCGAAACTTGTACATCACCACTATGCTTGACTATTCAAACAGAAATGGGTACAAGCGCTTCATTTCTTCCTCGCTTTCCCATGTGGCTCCCTCTGTGCCATGATGCTCCCAGACGACTTTGACGAGTGGAATCGTCTTGTTCCTCAAAACTTGCTCCCTTCTGTCCTCTATCCTGACTGGCTTCTCGACGTACGAAACTCTATCGTCCACGTCTATGACTTCATGATCGAGTATATGGCCAGGATCAGGCTCGTACTTCCTTAACATCGACACATGAAAGACGTTGTGCACTTGCGACAGGTTCGGCGGTAAGGCCAGTCGATACGCCAGCGTCCCAATTCGTTCCAATATTTCGAATGGGCCTACAAACCTCGGGCTCAGCTTCCCTTCTTCCCAAACCGTGATAGCCCTCGCATTGGCGAAACCTTTAGAATACGTGGTCTCCAACTTGAAATTCCAGAGGTTTGCGCCTCCGATCCGCATAGCTTTTCTGGCGACTCTGCGCAGTTCTCAGTCTTTCTCTAATCACCTTAACCGCTTCGACTGATTGTTGGACCAGCTCTGGTCCAGTTATCCTCCTTTCGCCTACTTCGTCCCAACACACTGGCGTCCTGCACGCCCTCCCATACAGAGCTTCGAATGGCGCCATCCTAATACTCTGTTGGTAGCTATTATTGTAGGCAAACTCCACCAAATGTAGCTGCTCTTCCCATCCGCCCTTAAAGTCAATGATACAGGCTCTCAACATATCCTCCAGAGTCTGTATCGTCCTTTCGGACTGTCCATCTGTCTGCGGGTGATATGCTGTACTAAAATGCAACTCTGATCCCAATGCAGCTTGTAAACTCTTCCAAAATGTTGCGGTGAAACGGGGGTCACGATCTGAAGTGATCGATACAGGTACCCCATGTAGGCGGACTATCTGACGTACAAACAGATCGGCTAATTTCTCAAGAGGATGATCCTTTCGCACGGCGATGAAGTGAGCCGACTTCGTCAGTCGATCGATTACAACCCATATCGAGTCATTCCCCCTCTGACTCCTCGGCAATCCTGTCACAAAATCCATCGTGACGTGTTCCCATTTCCATTCTGGAATCTCAAGTGGCTGCAACAGTCCTCCAGGTTTACAGTGTTGCGCCTTCACTCTTTGGCACGTCAGACACTTGGCCACAAACTTCGCCACATCGACTTTCATTCCGTTCCACCAGTACTGCTGACGCAGGTTTTGGTACATCTTCGTACTACCAGGGTGAATACTATAGCTGCTTCGATGAGCTTCCGTCAGAATTTCCCTCTTCAAGGCTTCATCGTCTGGTACGCACAGTCGTCCTCTAAACTTCAGAATCCCGTCCTCTGCCACCTGAAACTCTGGTCTCCTCTTATCTGTGTCCAAGTGCAGAATTTTCTGCAAGTCAGGGTCCGTAGACTGCAGTTCCTTGATCCTCATTTGAATCGTCGGTTCAATCCTCAAGGTAGCTATTAGACTCGAGAGGGGTCCCATCTCCAGTTTAAACTCTGAGTCTCTCAATCCTGCAAGTAGAGTCCACTCCTTAATCATCAGGCACGCCATACTTGACTTTCGACTAAGGGCATCGGCTACTCTGTTAGCCTTTCCAGGGTGATACAGGATATCACAGTCGTAGTCCTTGAGCAATTCCATCCAACGGCGTTGCCTCATGTTTAGCTCCTTCTGGGAAAATAAATACTTCAGGCTCTGGTGGTCCGTATAAATCTGGAACTTTTCCCCAACCAGATAGTGTCTCCATATTTTCAGTGCGAACACTATTGCAGCGAGTTCTAGGTCGTGCGTCGGGTAGTTCATCTCATGCGGTCTCAGTTGTCGAGATGCATACGCTACAACCCGTCCATGTTGCATCAAGACACATCCCAGACCTCTTAACGATGCATCACTATAAATTTCAAAGCCTCCTGGTCCGGACGGAATAGTCAGTACTGGAGCAGTCGTCAGCCTCTGTTTAAGCTCTTGAAAACTTTCTTCGCACCTATCCGTCCATTCAAATTTCGTCTCCTTCTTCAATAGACGTGTCAAAGGGCCAGCTATGGCAGAGAATCTTTCTACGAAGCGTCTATAGTAACCTGCCAACCCCAGAAGCTCCTTACTTCCGTTACAGTTGTCGGTCTCGGCCAGTTCATTACCGCTTCTATCTTGGATGGATCGACAGAGAGTCCTTCGCCAGAGATTACATGTCCAAGGAAAGCTACTTTACTCAGCCAAAATTCGCATTTACTGAACTTGGCATATAGCGAATGCTTCCTCAGCGTCTCCAATACTGTCCTCAAGTGCAATTCATGGTCCTCAACGCTCCGTGAGTAAACCAGGATATCGTCAATGAACACTATAACAAATTGGTCTAAAAATTCCTTGAACACCCTGTTCATTAGGTCCATGAATGCAGCAGGCGCATTGGTCAACCCAAATGGCATAACCGTGAACTCGTAATGACCATACCTTGTCCTAAAGGCCGTTTTTGGTATATCCTCACTCCTAATCCTCAGCTGGTGGTAACCCGTCCTAAGATCAATCTTTGAGAATATGGTTGCTCCCTGTAATTGATCGAATAGATCATCAATCCTGGGGAGTGGGTACTTGTTCTTCACCGTCACCTGGTTCAGCTGTCTATAGTCAATACACAATCTCAACGACCCATCCTTTTTCTTAACAAACAGCACTGGCGCGCCCCATGGCGACGCACTGGGTCGGATGAATCCTTTGTCTAGCATTTCCTGCATCTGCACCTTGAGCTCCTTTAGCTCCACCAACGCCATCCTATAGGGTGCCTTAGAAATCGGTTCAGTCCCTGGAACTAATTCGATAACAAACTCTACCTCTCTTCCTGGCGGTAAGCCAGGCAACTCCTGTGGGAATACATCAGGGAATTCACGAACTATAGCCACATCCTCCAACCTCACTTCTTCCACAGAGGAGTCGACCACAGACGCCAGATAACCCTGACATCCCTCATCCAACAGTTTGGTCGCTTCCAACGACGTTATCAAAGGAATTGAAGTTCCTCCCTGACTACCCACAAATTCGAATCTAGGGTGCCCAGCTGGGTTAAACTGGATCACCCTGCTACTACAATCAATCACGGCTCCCTGTTTAGTCAACCAATCCATTCCTATTATGACGTCAAAGTCAAACATGGGCAGCACTACCAAGTCAATTACTCCCCTTCCTACACCAAAAGTTATCTCACAGCCCATGCAACCCATTAGAACAGGAATCCTATCTTTCAACGGAGTCATAACATGCAGCGCTACTTTCAACGGTTTCATCTCCATATTAGACAAAAGGGCAAACTGCTCAGACACAAACGAGTGTGTAGCTCCCGGATCAAACAAGGCATAAGCAGCGCATCCACAGAGAGAGATCGTACCTGTGATCACCCCCGGCGCGTCCTCAGTGTCCTTACGCGCCACAGCGTACACTCTCCCTTGTGCAGGTGGTCGATTCTGGTTTCCTTGTGCAGCTACCGGTGGTGGTCTTATCGGGGGTCCTTGCTGCTGATTCTGTTGTCCACGGTTCTTCCTCGGGCATTGCCTTGCCAAATGCCCCATCTGCCCGCACCCAAAGCAAGCACCAGTCTTCTTAGGGCAGGATCCGATCGCATGCCTCATTCCACAGTCAGAGCATCTTGGACCATTACCTGTCGTCGGTTTTCCCAGAGTCTTCCGGGCTGGAGGGACAAACCTCCTGTTGTCCATCATTGGCCTTTTCCCAAGGCTTCGGTTATCCCTCGAGTGTGTAAACCGCGAACCAGATGCGGTGCTTCTTTCGTTCGAGTCCCTTTCGAACTCCTGTGCTCGTTCATACATTGCTCCATACTCCCTTACTCCTGCAGTGATCAATCTGCTGCGGAGGTCCGGCCTCAGTCCTTCACGGAACCTCCGTGCTCTGTCCCAAGCATTCTCAATCAATCTGGGCGCGAATTTAGACAACCTTGCAAACTCAGCCTCGTACTGGTCCACCGTCATCTGCCCTTGGCGGAGTCGCAGGAACTCCTCCATCTTCCTCTCCTGCGCAGCTTCCGAGAAATACTTGCCATTGAAGGCCTCGCAGAAAGCTGTCCAGTTTGGCGCTATACCCTCGGGAAAGATCCTTCCTCGAGTAGCCTTCCACCAGTCATTCGCGGTATCTTGGAGCTGGTAGACCGCCAGTGAAACCCTTTCTTCGTCCGTGCACCTCAGTACGTCAAACGCTTTCTCCAGCCGTTCAATCCAAAGAGAGGCTGCTTCAGGCCCACCACCTCCGTCAAACTTTGACGGTTGTAACTTCAGAAACTGCTCCACCAGGTGTGGTGCCTGTCGATCTCCATTCCCACGACCATTGTTCCCATTTGCCCCGTTCGCTCCATTTGCTCCATTAGCAGCAGCTACCGCAGCTTCAGCGGCCTGGGCTACAGTGGCATCTCTTTCTGCAGCCTGCCTGCCCATCAGATTCCCCATCTCAGCTAGCACTCGCAGTATGTCTGCGATGCTGGGGTTTTCAGCTGCTGGAGCTTGTGAGCCTGATGCGCCATCAGTCCTCCTAGGCCTGCCTCGATTGTTCATGTTCTCGGATCTTACTTACCTAGACCTGTTATAATTCCGTTGAGGAATTAAGGCCTAAACCACCCCTCAGGTCTAGCAATACACAACAACAGGCTAACATATGGCCACTAACAACAGTTTCAGAAAGGCACTCACATCACATCACAGTTAGGGTTCAGTCTCTTACCTTAGGTCCAGACGCAATCTGCAAATTAGCAGTACCATAAATAGCATTTAACACAAGGACCTAGCACAGACCTGGGCAACCAGTTTACAATAGCAATCACATGCGCCAATCAATGACATGCAGCGTTCCCATCTTAATCCTGCCTTAGGGGTCTTGCTATCTAACTACCCCATGAATCACCATCCTTATTACTCCAAACCTCAAATCAGTCTCATCTCGAGCTGTCCTTGCTCTGATACCAATTTCGAGCGGCGATGTCACGCCCCAGATCCCGGCGGGCCGCGCGGCATCCCCGTCGATTTACGCCTGACCTGCAATCACATCGCTTGGCCCCAATGTGAACGACGGCCCAGGATTCGTCGTGGCCAAACGACGGATAACTAAAAGCGACAGCGGAAAGCGCTCTACTCCCAAGTCATACATTCATTCAAGCAAGACAGGAAGATGGAAAGGTCATGACATAAACACCTGATTGAGTCTCGGGGATTCAATTACAACTAGACGGGGAGAGGTAAACACAAAACCAGTCTAGGGTCCGACAAACTTGTGGGGGGAGACAATATCCAACATTCAAAATAAACCCTAACAGCCACCTAGCAAAAGGACAGATCCATCAACATGAGATCCGTACATCTAAGGGTTATCTTCATCGGTCAAGGGAAACTCTTCAGGGTCCTCATCAGCGTCACCAAACACGTCGTCCTCGCCATCAAACTCCATCTGGGCATCACCATCGGAGTCTTCCACCTGCATAGGCTCGGGGTCTACCACCTCACCTTGTGGATTGTGTTAAGTATCGGGTTCCCATTTGGCCCTAGGACGGGAGCGTCCATGGCGTCTAGCGGACCATGCCAAGACAACCCGCTCCATCGATACCATGCTACGTACCGATGACCTGTCAGACTATCCTTCTCCCCCACATCGACCCAAACCGTAGTAACTATCCTCTTAAACCACGTGTAGCCAGGTACCTGATACTCTACCTCGTCTTCCTCTAACTCAACCGGTCGACCGTGGCGAGCTGGGGTTATAGACATCTTCAGGGGTGGGGATCTGAAATTGGGCGATCAGCCCACAGCGTGAGTCGAAACCCAGTAATCTCACAAAAGACTCAAAATAGAACATAGCATGCAAATGAAGCAGTTCGACACATGATTCAATAAACACATGGTCAGCATATAACAACGGACTGTATCACAGTAATGAACGCATACTTCATGCCATGGTATGATCAAGTCTCATTCAGATGCAAAGTGTTATTTCTCATTTAATCGACCCGAGCTAGGTCCACCGGTGGCTTATAGCACTGCCGGCCGTGCCCCGAACCGAGCCCCTGCATTCGCTCAGTTGGCACCCTTGTCACTCCAACGCCCCGTGCCGCGCACGTCCAGGCGCGGTACCGCAACCGTGGCTCACTTGCCCTACGGCCGATACCCCTTGTCACTCCAACTCCAGTGTTTTCTTGACACCTATCCGGCCGTCCCGCACGGTTCTACGCACTCCGCCAAACGTTCGCTCATAAGGTTAAGTGCAATGCATCAGGCGTTCATTTCGTGTCCCGGCCTTCGGCCCACAATTCACCACGCATTTTTAGCGCACACGCCTGTCTCAATCAAGCTTACATGGATTCACATACATCACATCAAAGTTCAATTCATCACCCATCACTCACGTGAATCCAAAGCAGACAATGCACATCAATCCGAGTTTCAAACTCCGTTTTTCAGTGTTTTTGACCCCAAGCATGGGTCCCAATATACGTGGTTACTCTTAGATCCTCTTAGGGCTACCATACAATGTTCATCTCATGCATCATGGACCCTAGGACCTCACGGCCAGAACCATACATGCACGGCCAGCAATCTATTTGAACATGCATTGACCAATATCACACGATTACTCATCTTAGACTACTCTAGAACCATCACACGATGTTCATATCACACTCCATGGACTCCATGACTTCTCGAAGAGCACTTCACATGCACGACCAGCAACCAAATTTTAACTTACAATGGGCTACACCCCACGGCACAATCTTTCCATACACGGCCATCACTCAAATTGGACATGCATTGTCTAATATCACACGATTACTCATCATAGGCCCTTAGAACCACCATCCAATGCTTGACCCACACAATATGGACATTATAACCTCATGGACAGAACTGTAAGTACACGGCCAGCAAGTCAATTCGAACATGCAATGAGTTATACTTCACGGCACACTCAAGAACAAGCCCCAAGCACACATAGTTCTACCCCAAGTCTAGTTATGAGCTTACCCTACTTGAATTTGGGCACAAAATCGAGAATGGAGCTGACTTTGGAGATCTTGACGAAGTTGATGAAGCTGTATTACAAGAGAACAATTCGAAAGTGTGAGAAAGTGTTGAATCTATGACATGCAAGGGGTTCAACAAGCATGGGAAGAGCAAGCTTGGATGACATTGCATGTGCATGTGAGTGTAATATCATGCTTAGATGGCATGTGAATTTGTGCTTGGGTGGTCTTGCATGTCTGATCTAATTCCATATAACTGAAATTCAAGATCTTACCGACGTGTGGGAGAAAACGGGGGTCGATTCGGACTCCGGATGAGTCCGAACGGTCCGTTTGAAAATCGGTGCGCGCTGGAGTCCGCCGCGACGGGATTTGGACAACCACCGTCGAAAGGATGTTCCGGCCAGCTCCGACGGCTATTTTCTGCGATTCAGGTGGCGTTGGAATCGTCTGGAAGAGAGGAAGAGAATGGCGGTGGTTTGAAGGCAAACGGAGCTCTGAGGTGAAAGTTATGGCCGTCGGAAGGTGCTGGGGTCGGGGCTCCGCGCCGGTAACAGAACAGGGAGGTTCAAGCGGTTGGACGGGGAGCTTCCGGCGGTTTCTCGGTGCGATTCAGGTGGCTATGGATTCGTCTGGAAGAGAGGAAGAGAATAGAGGTGGTTTGAAGGCAAACGGAGCTCTGAGCCAAAGTTATGGCCGTCGGAAGGAGAGGTGCGCAGGGAGGCTGGCGGATTCTCTGGTCGCCGAGAGAGAGAACGAGAGAGCGAGAGAGAAGAAGAAGAAGAAGAAGAAATGAGGAAGAGAGAATGAAGTCTTGGGTCTTATATTGGGAGGGAATGAAATAAAAAATTGGAGAATGAGGGAGAGAGAGAGAAAGTGGATACATGCATTGGTGGATAGGGAATTTTGGGATTTTGATGTATATTGGAACTTGGGTGACATATTCTAATATAGGGAATTATAATGTGGCCTTGGAATTGAGGTGGCCGTGACACTTGTCACAGCGAGGCGAGAGTTCAATTCTCGAGGAAAATTTGACTGACAAATATCCTCCCAGTGTTTCTTTTCCCTCGGGACGCGTACCGTCGAGACCGGGAAATTCTCTATCGAGCCCGACGTGACTCTCGAGCTATACTAAACTAACAATTCTAATTACCTAGAAATGCTAGGAAATACTCAATCTATGATCCGGAGAACTTCGAACGGTCCGGAGGCATTTTGGAAATTTTCTGTCCTTGTCTCGGTTTCCAATTGAATTTCCTCGAAGGTAACACCGTCCAATTCTCATTGTAACTTTTCTGGCAAATCCGATTGTCCAATTTAGGAATTTTATTTCGTGGCCACTTCCATTGATTTACAACTTTAGCAAATGCTCAGACTAACGGGCGGCTTTAAGGAGATACGCATACAGACCTGTCAGGGTCCACGTACTTTAAGTTCCTTGGTAGCCATTCCCCTTTGGTCAGTCATCCCGAGTTGATCAGGCTCGAGTGAGATTCATCTAAAGCGAAATAATGAAATACGTCCATTCTCATTAAATTCCCAAAATGGGTCAAAAATTCAGACTGTTACATCAGTGCCATTTTTTTACTGAAGTGATCACTTTAGTACCAAGTTTTTGTCAAAAATGATCACTTTAGTGCCAAGTTTTAGTGAAAATGGCCATTTCAGTGCCAGTACCGGTTACAAAATGGCCATATCAATGCCACTACTGGTGCGCCGGAGATTACACCTGTTGCAGTAGCTGCTGGTGCACCAGCTTACACGAGCTGCAGTACCAGCAGCTTGAAGCTACAAATGCACCAGCAACTGTTTATAACAAGCACAACCCAACATGCACAGACAAACTTCAGCACTTCAGCAACCAGCGACATAACACCATCAACCTCCACATCAGTTAAGAATAACACAACAACAAAAAAGTAATCTGCATATGAAAATTTCATTGCCATTGACATTCAATTGATTCTTCACAAACAAGAACATCAATCAGTTAGCATCTAATGTCATTCACCTCCTATCAAACATGTCAAAGTCAAAAGGCAACAAAAAAAGATATGACAACATCAAACTTAGTCAATTTGCACGACCCCCCCAGATTTTTTTCCTTTCGATGACTTTTTCACTTGATTCATGATCCTTGCACTCTTTCTAATACATTGGCCAGGTTCTTCAGCTGGGCTTGCAGGTGTTTCATCATCGTCACGTGCAGGTTCTTCAACTGGTGCAGATACTTCAGCTACCCTTGTTGTTTCCTGCACCTTCTTCGCACGAGCTCTGGTAATCGGTGGCTGTTTTGGACTACTCTAGGTGCAAAGTGTTTAGGTTTGAACATATCAAAGATTTATATACTGATGATGATGACTTTGGGAGAGTGTTTGAAGCTTGTGAACACGCTGTATTTGAAAAATTCTATAGGCATGATGGCTATCTTTTTCGTGAAAATAAGTTATGTTTGCCTAGATGTTCTTTGCGTGAATTGTTGGTACGAGAGGCACATGGTGGTGGTTAATGGGGCATTTTGGCATTAATAAAACTTACGAAGTACTGCATGAACATTTTTATTGGCCACACATGAAAAGAGATGTCGCACGTGTTTGTGAAAGATGTATTGCATGTAAACAAGCTAAGTCTACCACTAAACCACATGGCTTGTATACACCTTTGCCGATTCCGACGCATCCTTGGATTGATATTTCTATGGACTTTGTGTTAGGATTGCCTAAGTCTAAGCATGGTAGGGATTCTATTTATGTGGTGGTTGATCGGTTTTCAAAGATGGCTCATTTTATACCCTGTCATAAAACCGATGATGCATCGCATGTTGCTGATTTGTTCTTTCGTGAGATTGTGCGTTTGCATGGCATGCCTAGGTCCATTGTTTCTGATCGAGACACTAAATTTCTTAGCTACTTTTGGAAAACATTGTGGAAGAAATTAGGCACACAGCTTTTATTTTCTACTACTTGTCATCCACAAACTGATGGTCAAACCGAAGTAGTTAATAGGACTTTAGGGACATTGTTGCGTGCTATCATTAAAAAGAACCTTAAATCATGGGAAGATTGTTTGCCACATGTTGAGTTTGCGTATAATAGGAGCATGCATTCAGCTACCAAATTTACACCGTTTGAGGTTGTCTATGGGTTTAATCCATTAACTCCATTAGATTTAACCCTTTGCCTATTGATGAGCGTGTGGATTTAGACGGTGCTAAGAAGGCCGACTTTGTCAAGGCATTGCATGAGAAGACGCGGCTGAATATTGAGCACAAGACTGAGCAATATGCAAGGCAAGCCAACAAAGGACGCAAAAAGTAGTGTTTGAACCCGGCGATTGGGTTTGGATTCACATGCGCAAGAAGCGTTTTCCCGAGCAACGACGTTCTAAGTTATTACCGCGAGGGGATGGACCGTTCATGGTGCTAGAGAGGGTTAATGATAATGCCTACAAGCTTGATTTCCTTCAGGAAGGGTATTAGTGCTACTTTCAATGTTTCTGACTTGCTCCTTTCGATGCAGATGATTTGAGGACAAATCCTTTGCACGGGGGAGGGAATGATGTGGACATCGAACACATCGAGCCTTATCGGGAGGAGGTGCTAGGGACCCGTTGTCCTATCCTCTTGGTCCGATCACTCGAGCGAGGGCAAAGCAATTCAAGCAAGCTGTTAGCGTCATGGTTGTGATCTTTGGAGTGGACGCGATCTCGCGTCGAGACTTGAAGAATCGTGGGCTTCCTGGTGCAACGTGATCCTTCAGAGTAGCGGTAACCAAGCTGTTGACTTGAATTAATGACTGGGCAGACAAATTCCAAGTGAGCTCAAATATGAGCGGTTTGCACGGAAACGGATTGCTAAACGCAACTCACTGCTACGCCGTAACTGACGACGTGTTTTTTGGTGTTTGGAATTGTTTAGACTTGTTTAGGCATTTCTTTGTTTTTTTAGGCAATTTCCGTTTTCCGTGATTCTCTGGTTATTTTTCTTTTCCTAAGGTTAGCCCAATTTGTAATTTTCCTTTCCTAGGGTTAAGCATCATATATAATGGTGCTTAAGGATTCAAGACACGCAGATTATGATTATTTTTAAAGAGAGGTTTTTCCATCCCTTGAGTTCTTTGAGTACTTGACCTAATCAAGGCTTCCTTGTGGCGGTCGATTCGACTTATCGAGCAAGATAGCGAATTTCTTGTTCGTGGCGTCTATAGCGTTGGTTGGTTGACACAGGTTTGTCAACAGGTCACGTTTCATACCAAGGTACCAATCACAGGTTCGATTGGGGGTCGAGGTTTGCAATTCGTACATTTCGGATCTTCGTAGAACGATCAATTCCGCATCAAGATCACATCAGGAAGGCACATTGGATGGGGTCGAAGAAATCACGGGAACCGGCCGCCGATGATAACCACCGGACCATAACACAAATCGTGGATTCGTCTATGGGTGTGGATGGTTTCTCAGAGGTAGGACTGGGCAAAGGATGGATGGACTAGGACATCCTCCAAGAAAGTAGATGGAGAATCATCCTTAGTGCCATAGGACTATGACTTATGGAAGGTAACATCAGCAGAAACAACATAGCGACCTAAATCAGAGAAAAACAACGATAACCTTTTGATGCCGCGTGCTAGCCAAGAAAAATAAAACGAAGAGACTTAGGGTCGAGTTTAGAAACCTGAGGTCGTGTATCACGAACAAAACACACACACCCAAATATCTTGGGAGAGAGAGGAAATAGAGATTTAGTAGGGAACAACACACGGAAAGGGATTTCTCCATTGAGAATAACAGAGGGAAGACGATTGATAAGGTAACAAGCGGTCAAAACTGCATCCGCCCAGAATGCCTTAGGAACATTATGCTGGAATAAGAGAGCACGAGCAACCTCTAACAGATGCCTATTCTTGCGTTCTGCTACACGTGTTTTGTTGAGGTATATCAGGGCAAGACGTTTAATTAACAACACCATTACGGGAAACATGACATGAATTGAGAGGATAAATATTCTCGACCATTATCACTGCGCAAACATTTAACTGAAGTGGAGAATTGAGTTCGAACTTCAGCATAAAATTCACAAAAAATTTGGAACACCTCAAAACGATTTTTCATTAAATAGACCCACGTCATCCGTGAATGGTCATCAACGAAGGTTACATAATATTTGAAACCAAGCTTTGACACGACAGGACAAGGACCCCATATGTCAGAATGGACTAACTCAAACGGAGCTGACACTCTTTTATTGACTCTAGGAAAATAAGGCACATGATGGTGCTTAGCAAACTGACACGACTCACATTCAAAGCCAACATTCTTAAACTGAGGATATAACTTTTGGAGGGTGGTAGGAGCTGGATGGCCAAGGCGACAGTGAATCTCATGTGGACTAGGGAATATGGCGGAGCAAGTTACTGATGGTGGTGTGGCTTCAATAACATAGACTCCTCCTTCGACCCTTCCTCTACCAATGGCCTTCCTCGTCAAAAGATCCTGAAAAACACAACCATCGGGGAAAATGAGACTGAACAATTCAATTATTTTGTGATCTGACTAACGATAGTAGGTTAAAAGGTGAATTTGGAACATAAAGCACAGACGATAATGTTAAATCTGATGTAAGACAGGAAGTCCCACTCCCTTTCACAATTGCTGAAGAGCCATCCGCCACAGTAATAGCACTAACATGTGATGAAGAGGAATAGGTTGTGAGATTACCTACTGTCCCCGTTAGGTGATCTGAAGCACCAGAATCAACAACCCATTTGCCACGAGACATGGAAACACATGCCGTATGATTACCTGTCTGTGCATATGTAGCAGTGGAAGTCTGCCCATCCACTTGAAACTGAGTATATCGTGCAAACTCCTCATCAGTCATCTCAATCATTCTCTTCCCAGAAATAGGAGAGGACTCCTGGATGTCAGAGGATGTAGGTATTGAGGCATTAGCCACCTTGTTATTACTCGGATAACCGTGCAGCTTATAACAGTTGCTCATTAGATGACCGGGAATACCGCAATGATGACAAACACGCTGGTCCTTACTACCACCACGACCTCCACGGCCACCACGACCACCACGGCCTCCACGACCACCACGTGATCCACCACTCCTATAAGAAGAGAACAAGGCAGACTTGTCACTAGATTCTGGTTGCACAGATGGAGTATGGGTCCTAATGGTAACGCTACTCAGCCGATTATAGACCTCAGGAATAGATATGGGAACCCTCTCTGAGAGGATCTGATTTTTAATTGACTTAAGTCCGAGATGAAGACCCGATAAGAAACACATAACACCGAGTTGCTCCCTCTGCGCAATCATCTCAGCAGGTCTAGTTGGAATCGGCCACAACAAATCAAGTTCATCAAACAGGACCTGGAACTCGGTATAAAACTCTTGAATAGACCGCTCCTCTTGATTAAGTTGAAATAATTTCTTCAACACATCACACACACGAGATTTGTTGTTGGTGTTTGAATATAACATAGTCAAATGATTCCACACATCTCGAACCGTTGGACAATTTGCAATCATAACCTTAACTTTGTGATCCATAGAATTTAAGAGAAGTCCGAAGATACGGTTCTCTTCAATCTCCCAACTCAAATAATTAGGGTCAGTAGATTCAGGAGGCAAATCAGTCAAGTATTTAGCCTTACCCATACCTTTTAAACAGACAAGGATAGTCTTTCGCCAAATCTGAAAATTTAGGGCTCCTTCCAATTTTTCATCGGATAGTCTCGTTGGGAAAGAGACAACACCCTCGGTACTGCTGGAGCCCACAGAACGCGCAGCCTGCACTTCTCCAAAACTATCACCCGTGATTACCCCCTTCTGTGGATCATCTCTTGCCATTGTTGCCGCAAAAAAAAAGGAGACACTTGCTAGGTCTCTACACAAAGAAACCGACACCTCTGGATCGGAATAATAAGATAGCATCAGCACCTCAGGGCTGGAAGCAGAAGACGAGCCTACACTGCTGGGTAGGCTGCAGAAGGAGAAGAAATACCAGCCTCGGCAAGAAATCTATGGCTTAGAAGCCATGCTGTTGTGTGCCCATTATAGAAGATAAGAGAAAAAAGAAAAGAAGAAGGAGAAGAAGGTGAGGGCCGATCAAAACAAGGGATGGAACAAACCTTTGCTCTGATACCATGTAATTGACAGAAAAGAGGGAGAGAAGAGAAAGCTGCGTTTGAGAGGAGGAGAAGAGAAAACGGCGTATCCCTAGGTTAGGGATACATCTTGTATTAATAATAGATAATAGCTTATTACATTAGATGGGCCAAGCCCAAAATACTAATAAATAACTATAAAGAATAAATAAAATAAAATAAAAGAGAAAAGGGGGAAGCCCCCCACGTGACTTAACAAGTTGATATGCGGCAATCAGCCTTATGTGATCATAGTGCAAGGATGTGAGCGTTGGCCAACTATGTTGTTTGATTTTTGAGGTGCATTGTGCATTTATATAGTAAGTTTTCTTGTCATCTGCACATGTTCTTGTTTCGATACCTGGCGTCAAAAGCTTAAGTATATAGCTTACAGGATGGAGAACAGCATGGTTCTAAATCATTTTTCACAGAGATCATTGCATCAATCTCAGACATAAAATTCGCAGCTAATGGCCGGTACCTTATGAGTCGTGATTACTTAAACTTAAAGGTAAGCTAATTTTCATGGATTTATTTTGCTTGAGCTATTGTAACATCCCTGAACAGCCAAAAAATGAAGATAAGAAAAAAGAATCAATGCAAACACACGTACGAGGAGTTGGGAAGTTGCAGGATTGGTTTCTGTTTCTCTATTCAATTATAAGAGAAAAATAAAATAATCAAGTCTGTTAGTCAATTATATCTCCGTCCTTTGGGATTTAAATAAATCATTATCTCAATTAATGGCCCTTCTCTAAAATATCTTTCTCCCCTTTGTAGGATTTATCTTGATCATTTTGAACAAGAAAGTTTCAAGAACTTTACTGATGATGAGAAGCTTTTATGAGTGGTTATGCTAGTGTTGTAGATCAAGCGAATGTAGGGTTTCTAGTATGACATTGTAGCACTTTCTTAACTGACCAATGATACCTAAGATGCAAAATTTTGATATTTGCTGTGTTTTTCACTCTTTTGAGTTCATGTTATTTGATTGTACCCTTTCTGAGTTCATGTTATATGTGAGTTTTTCTAATAATTGATGTTTATTAAGTGTTCTTAATGAAATTAACAGGTTCTCGGGGACCCTGGAACCGGACCCTGGAACCTGTGACAGGGTAGGTTCCAGGTTCTAGGTTACGCAGGGTAGGTTCTAGGTTCTGAAAAATGAGGAACCTGTACTAGCGGGTAGGTTCCAGGTTCCAGGTGGAACCTACCCGGAACCTGGAACCGCTCACTCTTCCCTCATTCAAGAGTTCATTACCCAAGGCGCAATTCGAACCAAGTCAGCAATCCAACTTCCATGACTTCACTTATACAGATCTTGCAATAGATGTATTAGAATGTGTTTTCTTTTACCCCTACAGAGTGAATTCGTCAATAATATAACCCGATGATGCAAGGGAACTTCTTGAAGTACTCCATAAGTCTGCCAATTCCTTTTGGTGTGCCAACTCCAGAAAGAGAACGACAGCTCCAGTATTCAAAGCCTGACGATCCTCAACTTACGAATTGGAGGATCGATACAAGCAACTTCAATGCCTTCCTCAGTCCGTAATGAATTCTAGCCTGTCTTGATCCTGTGCTGCGCTTTGTGGAGATATCCTTCGGTCCTTGTAACAGCATGAGTGGAGGCACTCCATTAGGACCTGAGCACTGACCAAGACTTAGAGTGCAGTCATGAAGCATAAGTAACTTATTCCAGAGCTTAGAACACAGTTGTCTCAGTTCAATCTAGAGCATTCGTGCCTTCATCCAAAAGTAACTGTCTCGGGTCTTGAAGAACCAACCTAGATGCTAAGACTCCATAATTGCTGGTTTTGTCTCCCCAAGAGCCGATTGCCATGCTCACCAACCATTTTGATGAACCCCTGAAGAACAAGGATGATAAAATAAAGGTTCAGTCAGATCCATTCTGCATCTAGTGCTAGGGAAATTACAGTTTTCATGTACTAAATTTACAAAAACCGCACTCCCAATGACAAAAAAAACCCAGAGAATCACTTGGAATATGCTGTAATTTCTCGTTCAGTTTAGAAGCATTAGCAAGCTCAGCAGCAGGGTCCATATTTGTTCACTTGCCGCAGCATCTGTTCTATAGGAATAATACATCTTGACACTTTGAGTGAACAATACAGGCCAAATAGGCTGATATGATGGCCATGATTGCAGCTTGATTAAATCATCTTTTGTATAAGGTGACACTCTACTCTAGGGAATCCAATGAGCAAAGTTTACCGAGAGCAAATTCTGCTAATCTGCACTGCAGGACGAGTGTTACACTTTCCTATCAGTTCTTTCCTAGTAGTCCACAACATTTTATGCCAACACAATTGCATTGCTCAAGACCGGTTCTCCATTTAGGTGTTGTCTAGCGACATGAAGCTACACCGTTTGAGTAGTTGCTAGTTGTCACCAGCTTCGAAAGGCTTGAGATGCATCATATAAAGGAACGTAACACTTGATATACAAGCTTTCTTAGGCATATGATGTCAAATAGAATGAAGATGAATTAGGGATGTGGGAAGACGTCTTCAGGCTCCTTATGTTCTGAGAAATTTCTAAATATCCTTTAATACCACCCCTAAAGTCTACGTAGCACTCTCAAAGATGTGCTGAGAATCACTTGTGACTTTTAAACTGTAGTCCTTCTTCATTTCCCAGCTCAAGGTTTTTAACAACCACACAATCTCCTCAAACTGAGGATGTGAAACATGATCTTTGAAAAATGGTGTGACCTTCCCGTACAACTCAATGAAGCTCCATCCAGGGAGCTTTTTCAAGCCAAGAGACCTCATTTGGGCCCACGACTCACCCACATTATCCCATCTATTTAATGATGCATAGCTATACACCAGTTGCACGTAACATCCAGCATCAACAGGTTCCAACATGGACATCTCTCCAGCAATAATTTCACTAAGTTCTACGTCGCCACTAACTCGACAAGCATCAATGAGTATGCCCAGTGCATGAAATGAAGGTTGAGGAAATGTTCTCTTGTATAAGGCATATGCCTCATCCACCCTGCCAGCTCGAGATAGAAGATCAACTATGCAAGTGCGATGCTCAAGTCTAGGTACAATACCATAATCTTTGGTCATCGACTGAAATAAGCCGAGCCCTTGGTTGACAAGCCTAGTATGACTACAAGCAGAGAGAATTGAGAGGAAAATCACATCATTTGGCTGAAAACCTCTATGAAGAAACTCCGAATACATTTTCAGTGCAGTTTCACCCTTCCCATGAGATCCATATCCTCCAATTATTGTTCCCCAGGAAACAAGATCATGTTGTGACAGTCCATTAAAACATTTCTGAGCATTATCCAGGTCCCCACATTTAGCATACATGTCCACTTCAAGGAAAAGATGTTTCAAGAAGGACCGTGGAAACTAGAGGGCGCAGTAAATAACATGTGGAGTGAGATGTCTAAATGCATACATAGAGTGGCAAAAGAGGTGCTAGGTGAAAGTAAAGGGCACGGACTTCAGACAAAGGAAACTTGGTGGTGGAATGAAGAGGTGCAAGAGGCAATTAAGAAGAAGAAGGAGTGCTTTAGATGTCTGCATAAATGTCCTAATGAAGAGAATTTGCAAAACTTTAGATTGGCACGAAAAGATGCCAAAAAAGCTGTGAGAGAGGCTAGAGGCAAGGTTTTCTCTGATATGTATAAAAATTTGGGAGCAAAGAGGGAGAAAAAGATATCTATAGGCTTGCCAGGACAAGGGACAAGAAAAGTAAAGACTTGACACAGATTAGGTGTATCAAGGATGAAAATCAAAAACTGTTAGTAAAAGATGAAGAAGTGAAGGAAAGGTGGGTGAGCTAACAAGCTTTATAATGGGGAGGGCGATCGAGGCGAGGTGGATCTGGTGGACGCTTCTGATGAGTTAAACAGAAGGTTTGTGCGTAGAATTAGAGCACAAGAAGTCCAGTATGCTTTAAAGAAGATGAAGACTAGTAAAGCCTTAGGACCAGATGGTGTCCCTATTGAAGTATGGCGATGCTTAGGGAATGTGGCAATAAGTTGGTTGACTAAACTGTTTAACAAGATTCTCCAAGCTAATAAGATGCCTAATGAATGGAGGAAGAGTATGATTGTGCCTATCTACAAGAACAAGGGGGATATTCAGAACTGTAGCAACTATAGAGGCATTAAGCTTATGAGCCATACAATGAAATTATGGGAAAGAGTTATTGAGCATCGTTTGAGAGTAGAAACCAAGGTCTCTGTAAATCAATTTGGATTTATGCCAGAAAGATCTACCATGGAGGCTATCTTCTTAATACGACAGTTGATGGAGAGATATCGAGAAAAGAAGAAGGATCTACATATGGTATTTATTGACCTCGAGAAGGCATACGATAGGGTCCCAAGAAAAGTTTTGTGGTGATTCTTGAGAAGAAAAAAGTATCATTAAAGTATGTAGAGGCAATCAAGGATATGTATGATGGTGTTACTACATGTGTGAAGGCTTGTGATGGCACATCAAGTCATTTTCCGATCACAGTAGGTTTACATCAAGGTTCGGCTCTGAGTCCTTATCTTTTGCACTAATTATGGATGAATTAACAAAAGATATTCAAGAGGAGGTGCCGTGGTGTATGCTGTTCGCAGATGATATTATCCTTATTGATGAGACTAAGGCTGGGGTCAATGCTAAATTAGAATTATGGAGAAACACGTTAGAGTCCAAAGGATTTACATTAAGTCGGAGTAAGACGGAATACATGAAGTGTGAGTTCGCAACGACAAGAGGAGATGATCAAGAAAATGTGGCTATGCTTGGACAGGAGGTACCTAAGAAAGATGCTTTCAGATACTTGGTGAAACGAGAGGCCAAGTGGGTAGAGGTCCAGATGAGCGCAGGCTTTGAGGACGCTAGGGAAAGTGTAAGGATCGGGAGGGACTCTGTCGATGCGCATGGATGAGAAAGTGAGAAGGACGTCACGATGAGCCCCTTGTGATGATAGACGACTGATGGTGGCGTTGCGCGAATTCGTCGAAGAGGCAGCGGGGGGCGGCGGCGGCGCGACTTGGAGGGCGTCAAGCCTTTGCCCAACAAAGGTTTGAGCTTGTTCATCCCACATCGACGGCTCTTCTTTCATGCAAGCTCCTCCTCCGATTGCTACTGGCGACGTGCGCGCCCAATGTAATTAGGGCCAAGTCCCGTGGAAAGTCCTAAACTTTAGATAATGCACCATCATCTTCTTCGCAACTCAACATTGGATCATTGCCTTAGCACCTTCATATGTCAATAATCTGTGCAAAGAGCAATTTTTTTCAGAGAAGTTGAGATATAACCATTCTCCAAATATGTAATTTTTGAGTTACGACATGCAAAGTTAGAAATATCACCATTGAAATTTAAATAATTACACAATAGCTAAAAGAGTCAAAATTCCTAATACATTCATAGGAGTCCGGTTGTCGTCCGTGATTGGTGGTGTGGCAAATGGTGTTTTGACCGTGGACGGTGGCAAATCGCGGTGGAGGGCAATGTTGGCAAAGCGGTAGAAAGATTTTGTTACAAAAAAATGAAAATGATTGCTCAAAGAAGAGAAAGATAAAATGAGAGCGTTTAACCCATTCATTGATCAAGTGAAACACATCGCCACTACATTTATTTACAAGGCACTTGATTGAGCCAATTATTGAAAGTTTGAAAACTAGATCGAATGAAAAAATGTTCAGAGACGAGACTAAACGATGAATTGAAGTTCAACGACCGCTAATGTCCATCTCGTACACTTATAATATCTTTCGTTCCCTTTGTTAAAACATATTTTGAAGCGAATTTCACGTTAACATCTTGTTCATATCTCGCACTAGGG
>JAGVVM010020088.1:0-13492 GCA_019149425.1 Psidium friedrichsthalianum
TTTGTTAAAAAAAATGGATAATAGTTTATAATGGGTTTAGGTAGAAATAGTAGTTTAGATTAGACTTGATTTGATTGACATTCTTGGAAATTGTGCCATGATTGATGTGATTGATTGACATGACACTTGATTGATTGATGTGACATCTGATTGATGTGACATCTGATTTGACTTGCTTCGATTTGCGTGCCAAATGCACCGATCGGGTCGCCAACCAGCGCGAAACGGATTTGGACTGGATTTGGAGGTGTCGGGCCCTCGATTCTATTCTCAAAAATCCTAATTTATCTAATTCTAAGGACTGTGAGCATTTACCGGGGGCATTTTCGGTAATTTTCTATTCACGGTCTGCTTCTCGACGTGCTGCACCGGCTGTCTGACCTTCAGGTCGACATTTCTGAAACCACTTCATTTCTTCTTTGTGTTTACCTATATCTTCGATTAATTCAATGTCAGGATTCCATTTCATGGTCAAATTTCATTAAATACCGACTCTGCCTCAGTCTCAGACCAACGGGCGGCTGATTGGGTAAAATTCCCAGATAGCCTTTCCCCTTCGGTTGGTCATCTCAGGGTAGCTATCGTGAAAGAGTGAGCGCGACTAGAGTGTATTAAGAAGCATTTTTTCATTTAGAAATTCCGATAAATGGGTCGAATTTTCAGACTGTCACAATTCTTCCCCTCTTATAAAAATTTCGTCCTCGAATTTACAGTCTATAAGTTCCTACTCCAAAAATCAAATTACACTTGCTCATTCAAATAGATAAGGGTATTTCTTCCTCATCTCGTCTTCGCTCTCCCATGTTGCTCCTTCGGTTCCATGGTGTTCCCAGATGACCTTTGACCAGTGGAATCGTCTTGTTCCTGAGCACTTGTTCCTTGCGATCTTCGATCCTTATTGGCCTTTCCACGTAAGAGACGCGGTCATCCATTTAATGACTTCATGATCGAGGTGTATGGCCAGGATCTGGCTATACTTCCTCAGCATCGATACATGAAACACGTTGTGAATCTGCGATAAGTTCGGTGGCAGTGCTAGACGATAAGCCAGTGTCCCGATCTTCTCCAGAATCTCGAATGGCCCAACGAATCTAGGACTTAGCTTTCCCTCTTGCCAAATCGAGATAATCCTCGCATCGGGACACCTCAGAAAGACGTGATCTCCAACTTGAAATTCCAGTGGCTTACGTCTCCTGTCTGCGTAGCTCTTCTGCCTACTCTGAGCGGTCCTTAGTCTGTCTCTGATCACCTTGACTGCCTCTACTGACTGTTGAACCAACTCTGGGCCTGTTAATACTCTTTTCACCAACTTCGTCCCAACAGATCGGCGTCCTGCAGGCCCTTCCATACAATGCTTCAAACGGTGCCATCCTGATACTCTGCCTGGTAGCTGTTGTTGTAGGCAAATTCCACTAAGTGTAGGTTCTCCTCCCAGCCTCCTTTGAAATCAATTACACACGCTCTCAGCATGTCCTCCAGAGTCTGTATAGTCCTTTCCGACTGACCATCCGTCTGAGGGTGGTAGGCTGTACTGAACCTCCAACTCTGTTCCCAATGCACCCTGCAGACTCTTCCAAAATGTAGCTGTGAAGCGAGGGTCTCGATCTGATACAACGCTTATTGGCACTCCTGCAGTCTTACAATCTGCCTCACGTATAGTTCTGCCAGCTTCTCAACGTGGAATCCTTTCGCACTGCGATATAAAATGCGCCGACTTGGTCAATCTGTCCACTATCACCCAGATTGAGTCATTCCCTCTCTGACTTCTTGGCAATCCCGTCACGAAGTCCATGGTGATGTGCTCCCACTTCCATTCTGGGATCTCCCAATGGTTGCAACAGCCCTCCAGGCTTACAATGCTGTGCCTTTACTTGTTGACATGTCAGGCACTTGGCTACATGCTTAGCCACATCCACCTTCATTCCATTCCACCAGTAGTGCTGATGTAGATTCTGGTACATCTTCGTACTTCCAGGGTGGATACTGTAATTGCTCTGTGAGCCTCTGATAGAATCCTTTCCTTCAACTCTTCGTCGTTTGGCACACACAGACGTCCTCTCTAAACTTTTACTATCCCGTCTTCAGTCACCTTGATAAGTCATCTTTCCTCTCGCTTCTGCAATCCATCATCCACGATCTTCTGGATATCAGGGTCCGTGGACTGTAATTCCTTAACCTTCAATTGGATCTCTGGCTCAATCTGTAGTGTAGCCATTCAGGCCTGAGAGACTTCCCATCTCAACTTGAATTCAGAGTCTCTGATTCTCTTTCTAAGTAGCGTCCATTCCTTTACCATCATGTGCGCGATGCTCGACTTTCGGCTCAGAGCATCCGCCACCTTATTCGCCTTTCCTGGATGGTAAAGAATATCACAATCATAGTCTTCAGCAACTCCCATCCATCGACGCTGTCTCATGTTCCAGCTCCTTCTAGGAGAACAAATACTTCAGACTCTGGTGATCTGTGTAGATCTGAAACTTTTCTCCCCCCACCAGATAATGCCTCCAAATCTTCAATGCAAAAATTATGGCGGCCAACTCCAGGTCGTGTGTTGGGTAATTCAGCTCATGTGGCCTCAGTTGTCGAGATGCATACGCCACTACCCGTCATGTTGCATCAAGACACATCCTAGACCTCTTAGCGACGCATCGCTGTTAAAATCTCAAATCCTCCAGGTCCGGATGGGGTCAACCCATGGTCAATACTGGTGCAGAAGTCAGTCGATCCTTAGCTCCTGAAAGCTTTCCTCGCACTTCGCGTCCATTCAAACTTCGATTCCTTCCTCAACAGTCTTGTCATTGGAGCGGCTATCGCGGAGAACCTTTCCACGAAGCGTCTGTAATATCCTGCCCAATCGAGGAAACTTCGCACTTCAGTCACGGTCGTTGGCCTTGGCCATTTCTCCACGGCTTCGATCTTAGCTGGATCCACTGCTATTCCTTCACCCAGACACTATATGCCCAAGGAACGCCACTTTATTGAGCCAAAAATCGCACTTGCGTGAACTTGGGTACAGGGAATGTTCCCTTAAGGTCTGCCAGAACGGTCCCTCAAGTGTTCTTCGTGGTCTTCAGAATTCTTCGAGTATCACCAAAGATGTCGTCGATGAAGACTATCACGAATTGATCTAAGAACTCCTTGAACACTCGATTCATCATATCCATGAATGCAGCTGGGGCATTTGTCAGCCCAAATTGCATGACTGTAAACTCGTAATGCCCATACCTCGTCCTAAAGGCAGTCTTCGGGATATCCTCCTTCTTGATCCTGAGCTGGTGGTAACCCGTCCTTAGGTCTATCTTGGAGAACACGCACGCTCCTTCCAGATGATTGAAGAGATCGTCAACCTTGGCAAGGGATACTTGTTCTTGATCGTCACTTGGTTTCAGCTGTCTGTAGTCTATACACAGCCTCAACGTGCCATCTTTCTTCTTACAAACAGTACTGGAGCTCCCCACGGTGAAGCACTGGGGCGGATAAATCCTTTATCCAATAGTCTCTTGCATCTGCACTTTCAATTCTTTCAGCTCAGATAGTGCCATCCTATACGGTGCCTTTGAAGATTGGCTCAGTCCCAGGTGCTATGTCACGCCCCGAACCCCAAGCGAGCTCGCGACATCCCTGCTCATCACGTGAACGAATCCTGCGTACGCCGGCCTTACGAGTAGCGACGGCCCATGATGCACATCGCGGCCAAGGCTACGCTAGCGCAAAACGGCAACAGTCTGCCAACCTGCGGAAGCGTGCCTTCTATACATGCATACATATACAAGATGGTGGGGTAGAACGGAAAGACAAGAACACTTTTACAAAAGGGAATACAACATCATATATATATATATATATATATATATATACGTAGAGCGTTAAGTACAGACCCCAAAAGAAAATCTCACTATGGTCAAGACATCTACGCTCGCTCAAACTCCAAAAATCCTAGACCAACAACTGTGGAACTCAGGACCTCCTCGGGCTCCTCCTCGGGATCCTCCTCTGGGTCCTCCTCTGGATCCTCCTCGTCAGTGTCCATGGCGTCACCCTCATCATGGCCGTCAATCTCTGAACGTCCTGGGACGGCAACTCTGCAGTGGGTCGGGGTCGATCACCTCGCCACCATACTCGGCTGGCTGCAACAAGATCGGGTCGTCCTCCATAGGGATAGGGGAGTCTCTCTCAGGTCCCTCAAAACAATACAGGCCCTCTCTATACCATGCCTCAAATCTATGGGGTACAAGGTAAGGTCCACCCTGATCTACTAGTACAGTCGTCACATGCCTATGCCACAGCGTGGCGTGCATATGAAAATGGAGGGTGATCTGGGTGTCCATCTGCACTGGCAGTCCAAAAAGCATCGGTGGCGCAGCCATCACGGGTGACCTGGATCTGTAGAATGAAGGGCAACCACCGCCCGTGAGTCGAAACTCAATAAGCTCACCACTAATCCTAACGTAGGATAGCGTATACTAGTGGGGGTCGGTCCTATCCAGTGGACTAGGTTCGCGGTCCAGGGTTTAGACACTCTCGGTCCCCTCGGTACCAGACCCCAACATGGATGAGCAAACATGCAATTCATAGCAATACAGAACATATCATACAGACGGGCACAAGAGACAGCCAAACATGATGCCATATGCAATGATGCAGGGCCTCAACCGGGCCATGTCGGATCCCAGTGGATCATACTCAGGCCTCAATCGGCCATAACGGGTCCCAATGGATCATGCCCGTCTATCACTCCAAATCCCATCAGGGCTCACCCAACAGTGTCCGTTCGGCAAATTTCCTCAACTGCGCATCTGACGCCTTACGTTGGTTTCTCCCTTTTCCCTCCATTTCCCCGCGTAACGACGCCTCTGGGGCACCTTCTCTTGTCACAACTCTGTTGACGCATGCCATGCTCTCAATGTATGCGGGGCCCACATGATTGCAACCAGCAAATCAGACATAGAGCATGCATGCAACGTCTACACAAGGCACAAGCAGAGCACAACAAGGAATCATGCCAGTAATTCACTCTATTTAGCAATACGATGTCACAGGGACCTAGTGCTCTACAATCAGTCCCTAAGTAAACCCAACCAGAACAACATCATCTCGGAACTCACTACATGGAACTCGGTCCAGGCAATCTCAGTCAATGTCAGTCCACGGGGAATTAGTAACCCATGATTAATGATTTTTAGATTTAATAAACCCCTGAGCTTGATTGAGTTGAGCTTAACTTAGTTAGGGTCCAATTAATGTTAATTATGTCCAATTGGGCCTGAGACCCATTCTAAAGCCAGGGCCCATAATTAAATTCTTAAATCGATATATAATCAAAGCCCAATGACCAATCGGGTCCACATAATTCAGTTGGGTCCACTAATGTTCAAGGTTAAATGAGGTGGATTAGGCCCATTAGACCAAGTTGGGCTTATTAAATTAAGTTGGGTCCAATTAGTGTTTAAGGCCCATTAACCAAATATAAGCCCATGAATTAATTTTAAAAATTTAAATGTATAATTCGGGCCCATTATTATTAAATTTTCGTGTAGGGCCAAGCCCATTTTCAAAGACTAGCCTATTAGGCCCAATTAGGTCATTTTAGGCCCAATTTGGTGTCACGCCCCGAACCCCAATCGAGCTCGCGACATCCCGTTCATACATTTAAATTCTACTCTCGCGCTCGCCTGATCCACTGTACGCGACGGCCCAGGAAATTTCTTCGTCGCGACCAGACGACGCGTCCTTCAATCTCTTGAACCTGCGGAAGCTAATCTCCTATCCCATACAAGCATACATACGATCTCGGGGTAACAGAGTGCAAGGGAGGTAGTCGACAATATTAGTCAAACTAAAATTCATATCCATACATATAGAGCGTCAGGTACAGACCATCAACAAAGGAGGTCATCACAATACATTTCAAAATCTACGATTGATCCGTTTACATCACCCAGGCCCGATATCTAGTTCTCGTCAACCTCGCTCCAGTCTGACTGCCAAGAGGGCTCCTCTAGATCCTGCTCGATCTCTGGAGAGGACGGCTCGGTCTCTACCTCCACTCGGAGTCCAAAGGGTGTCGGGGTGCATCCATCACAGTGATCTGGAATCTGAAAATTTGGCAACCACCGCCAGTGAGTCGAGGACTCAGCAAGCTCACCACTAATCCTAGCGTAGGATAGAGTATACCAGTGGGTTCGGTCCTATCCAGTAACTAGGTTTTTACGGTCCAGGGTTCGGACACTCTCAATTACCCCTCGGTACCAGACCCTCAACGTATAAGCAAACGCGCAACGCACAGCAATGCAGATCATACAGGCAGACGGGCAATAACAGACAATCAACATAATGCCATATGCAAACTGATGTAGGCCTCAACCGGCCATAACGGATCCCAATGGATCATGCCCGTCTATCACTCCAATTCCCATACCAGGGCCCATCCAACAGTGCCACTCGGCAAATGCCACAACTGCGTCTCTGACGGCCTTACGTTGGCCAAACTTATCCTCCAATTCCCATCAGGGCGCATCCCACTGTGCCACTCGGTAAATACCACAACTGCGTCTCTGACGCCTTACGTTGGCTACTCCCTTTTCCCTCCATTTCCCCGCGTAACAACGCCTCTGGGGCTCCTTCTCATGTCACATCTCTGGTGACTCATGCCATGCTCTCAATGTATGCGGGGCCAAATGGTATGCAAACAGCAACTCAGTCACAGAGCATGCATGTAATAGTACATAAGTACGGGGAACAGAGCATAACAAGAATCGTACGAGTGACTTGCTACGTTTATCAGATCAGGCATCACATAGACCTGGTGCTCTACCATCAGTTCCCCAAGTAAAGCCAGTCGAAATCAAAGTTATCTCGGAGACCCACGAATTTAGAATACGATCCAAATAATCCCAGCGATCTAGTTGAACCCAGTAGCTAAGGTTAGTTCTCAGGGAATTAGTAACCCATGATTAATGATTTAGTGTTTTAATATCTCTTCAGGTGTAATTGAATTAGGCTTGGCTTAGGATAAGGCCCAATTAATAGTTTTAGGTTCTAGTGGGCCTAAGGCCCAGTCCAAGGTTCAAGGTCCATAATTTACTTCTTAAATCAGATATATAATTCAGGCCCATTTTTATATTTAAATTCGTGTAGGGCCCAAGCCCATTTCTAAAGATTTCCCTATTAGGCCCAATTTGGCCATTTTAGGCCCAATTTGTTATCCTAAGCCCATGTATATTATTGGGCCCCATATTTTAATATTCAAGGTCATAGATTAGGCCCGGTTAATCAAGATTTCGTCCATTAAAAGCCCATTACCAAGATTTGGGCCCAAGAGTTCCAAATTGGCCCAATTAGTATGGAATTAGATCCCTAAGCCCATTAACTTGTTTGGCCCACAATTCCACACGCCTACCTCATCACTTGCAGCCCACTTGAGGTATCTCATGGCCCATAGTTAACATCTTAAAATCCTTTTGGGTCCCAATTGATCTTATTAAATTAATTAAGCCCACATAACTAAGGCCCAAAGGTCCTTTCTTAAATTTAAACCCATTAATTGAAACTAGGCCCAATAGGGTCTAAGGCCCATTTACTATTCCCAAGCCCATGTTTAAAGTTGGGTAATTAAACATTTCAAGGCCCATTGTTTTTATTAATTTCGAGTGAGGCCCAAGCCCATATTTTAAGGTAGGCCTATTAAGCCCATTCTAGCATATTCAGGCCCAATTTGGGTCCCTAAGCCCATGTACTCCATTGGGCCTTAAAATATTATAATCAATACCATGATTTAGGCCCAATTACATTAAATTTTCGTCCATATGAAGGCCCACTATTTTATTTTAAGCCCACAAGTTCCAATTTAGCCCAATTAGCTTAAAATTAAGCCCTTAAGCCCAACAACTCACATGGCCCATCATTTCTCATGTTCAATCCCTCAATTTGCAGCCCACATCAACCTATTCGAAGCCCAAATGAATATGACCAGCCACTACCCATGGCCCAACGTCCATTTCTCATATTAGTCTAAAGCCCATTATACATAATTACTCACTAATCAACATGGAACCACACTTAGATCTCTAAACTAATCAACCACACTTGCATAAACCATTCCTAGGCTAAGATTAGGAGTGTGGCTTACCCGAAATTGGTTGGGTTCGACGACGAAGGGCGCGGGCCTAAAATGGCCGTTCGGTGATCACGGTGGACGGGAGAGAGGGTCGGCGTGCAAGGCTAGTTCCGAAGGTTCCAATAGCTTATCCAAGGCCTAAAACAATGATTCCACATGCCAATAGAAGTGAGAAACCGAATAGAGTAGGACGGGTTGGTCGGACCTCTCTTCGCGCGCGAAAGACGAACGGAATAACGAAGGGAAACGGGGGCTGGTCATGACTCGAAATGGGCTCTCAAGAGTCCGAAAATGAGGGAAAACAAGCTTGAGGAACTTACCAAGGTGGTGGGGATGAGTGGTGGTGTGGACGGCGGCGGCACGGCGGCGAAACGACGGTGGCTTGGGCGAGCTTCCTCGGGCGAACGAAGGAGAGGAAGAAGAAGAAGATGGTGAAGCCGAAATGGAGAGGAGAGGGGAGTGAATTTTCGGCCAAATGAAGAGGGAGAGAGAGAAAAGTGAGAGATTATACTAGAATGAGGACAAAAATGCAAGAAAGAAGCTTAGTGGGGTAGGTAGGTTAGGTTGTACTTGAGTTGACTTGAGAAGACTTGATTGACTTGATGTGATTGTCTTGGAACTTGTGCCATGATTGATTGATTGATAGGACACTTGATTGATGTGACATTGATTTGACCTTGCCTCGATTTGCGTGCCAAATGCACCGATCGAGTCCCGAGCGCGAACGAACTTCTGACTGGAATTGGTTTCGTTCTATCGTGTTCATTCTCAAATAATTCTAATTTATCTAATTCTAAGGACTGAGCATTTACCGGGGGCATTTCGGTAATTTTCTATTCACGTCTTGCTTCGCGACGTGCACCGGCTGTCCGCCCTTCTGGCGACGTTTTCTGCAACTGAATCCATTTCTCCATTGTGACCATCTTAGGAACTCGATTGTCCAATACCAGAATTTATTTTGTGGCTAAATTCATTAAATTACGACTCCATCGAATTCCTCAGACCAACGGGCGGCTGTTTAGGAAAATTTCCTAGGTAGCCATTCCCCTTCGGTTGGTCGTCTCGAGTTGATCAGACTCGAGTGAGGTTTAACTGGAGCGTATTAATGAAGTATATCCATTCAATTTATAAATTCCGAAAATGGGTCGAAAATCCAGAATGTCACACTCCAGACATATTCTAAGAACATGCATGTACATTCGTGACCAAAAAATAAGAATTAAATCAAATCTCATTTAATTTAATTTTAGTTTGACTAACTTGTTAGTCGTGATCTCAAATACATTTGCAATTTCGTCTTCCACATTCAACATCATTACATACTAGTTATGGTGTGTGACATCCCTAGATTCATTACTTAATTGGCACTAGGACATGTACTAACGCATAAGTACAACCAAGAGAATTGATTGTCCTAGTCAGTCTCTAAGTCCTACATGTCATGAGTGACATCTAGCAATATATCATGTCTATCTAGATAGTGTGAATATTTCAAGAACATAATGAACCTGTCAACTTCAGCTACAACGTAATTCAATCCTTTTGTCTTACCATATCCCGATTGAACAAAGGCCATGGATTATTTGTCAAGTCATCAATTTGATCATATGCACAAATCTAATTGACATGCATTTGTACGAGACATTCTTAGTTGTAACCCCGGCCAAAGATTTTAATGCAATGTCTCGATTAGATCACATAGGACATCAACTTTTTATTTAACAAGGAAGCATATCCCACTATTATGCACACCTACGACTTCATATGTAAATAAACTATGACCATCAAGAATAGAGAAGGATCATTGAACCACTAGTATGCGCACTTGTGAGCCACAACCATTTGACACACAAGTCAACACCATACCTCAGGTCTGAGGATTATTTACACAAGACCAAAGCATGAATGATAAGACATCGACACCACTTGAAGCTTCCATGCTACTAATTGTTCTAAAATTAGGAAATTCCAGGTTAATGGATTACTAGATTAATTAAATAAATCAACTAACTTAGTCCGAGCTCTCCCAAGCTCTACCAATTTGCAACTTAGGTTTATGTTCAAATAACTTAAATTTTGGAGCCGCCACTAATCTTTTTTGGTAGATAAATTAGATACCTAAATAAAGCATTGGGAAAATACTTTATTTTTTTGCAAACTAGAGATTGAAGTTCGAGAACTTAATTATGATAATTTTTCAATTAACATCCTTTCGGTACCATTCTTGTGAAGATTTCTTGAATTGACAAATTCAATGGATTTGATTTATAAAGCAAGGTGCAATGGTATTTTTTTAGTTTTTTTTTCTTATTTAAATGAATGCAACATGCAAATGCAAAGCCTAACTATATGAATGCAAACATGACTAGATGATGTTCAAAAAAACTATATGGCATGCATGATGACTTTTGAAAAAATCAAATTTTAATGCAAGAAGAATGTGAAGTCTCACATATATGGCACGCAACATGATTCAATCAAACTACAGGACAAGGTATAAATGACTGGCAAGGATGCACTACTATGACATGCGGAAATTGAGAATCGTTCTAGCCCAGACGACATGCAAATTGAACTAACAAATTTAAAACTATATTCTAAATAACATGAAAATGCATGAATGACACGAGAAAATGCACGGATGATATAGAACATATGCATGAACTACACTTTAAATTATGCATGATTTATCCTATATGAAATGCACATGAATGATATTTTTTGGTATTTTTGGATTAAATAAAAGGGAAAAATAAAAGATGGCCTGAGGGTCGATAACAATTAATATAAATTAAGAAATTGATCACTCAAAGTCTAATTTTATATTAAAAGGAATCTTGACATTTAATTTCATTTTAGACCCTGATTTGATGTTCTTTTTGTGAATTTTTATTTTGAAAAAAGGGTCAAATAAAAGTATAATAAATCTTGAGTATCGTACACCTTATGATCTGAATTTTTTCGATGAATTCGCTTCGTACCCAAAATTTAGATTTGAAAGGGAATTTATTTACATCGTACCCCGAGAGTGGGGTCGAATGGTGAATTTAAATGAAATTTATTGATCCAGTCCCAAAGTTACAGAATGAGATGAACAATTTCATTTGTGCAGATGACGTCGTACTTCGAGGGCAAAGTCGGATGGCCATCCATAATGCATATGTACGAGGGATGAAGGTGCAAGGGAGTATGTACTATGCTCAAGGAATATTATAAAATATTTAACTTTAGACTATAGTACAAAAACAATTGGCTACTAAGTGATAAAGAGCCAAATTTTAAAGGGGATAAGACCCTATCCACAAAGGATAATCATGGCTTTTAAATTAAAGGAAGACTATCTCCTAGAATTTTTTCAAAATAATTCAAATAACTTCCAAAATTTAAAGATTATCTTCAATATTTCCGAAAGTTTGGATTAGGCATGAGATATTGTACAAATATTTCAAAAATATGTTGATATCTCACAAGATGTGATTAAAATTCAGATTACTTCAACATCATATGTGACATTTTGAATTTCGACCAGTTTTCGGGATTTATTTGTAACGCCCTGGATTTTCGATCCTTTTTCAGATATCTAAATAGAATGGATATATTTCATTGCTCGCACTCTAGTAGGATCTCAGTCGAGATTGATCACCTCGGGATGGCTAACCAAAAGGGAAGGGCGATTTAGGATTTAAAGTACGTGGACTTGACGGTTGATACGCGTATCTCCTATCCGCCGCCCGTTGGCCTGAGTATTTGCTAAAGTCACAAGTTAATGAATGTGGCCACGAGACGGATTCCTGATTTAGGGGAGTCGAAGGTCTTAGGGCTTTGCAATAAGTGGAGTGAACATCGCAATGAGCACCAGAGTGTTGAAATTGGTGTGGAGTGCCAAGAATGAGGCAACAAGAGAAAATGATCGTTTTGCCCCCGGTTCGCTCTCAGTTCCTTAGAAATTAATCAGTGAGTTTTTAGAGAGTTTAGACACTAGAATTGAGACCGTCTAGTCGTCTGCTTTGTTTTGACTGCAAACTTGCAATTTCCAAAAATTCGCTCTATCGGTCGAGTCGCCGAGTCCCGTTTCTTCGCTAATAAATAAAATCAATTAAATCCACCTACACCGCCACTTGTCCTCATCTAATTGGCTTCCAATTTGACTTCTTGGCTGCCCATTTGACTTCTTTGGCAACCATGACCCACCATGACACATGGCATGCTTTGATTGGCTTGTAAATTGACTTTTCCTCCAAGCTTGTAGAACAAGCTTGCCCTTGGCTTGCAAGAGAAGCTTTTGGCCATCCATTCTTGTCTCTCTCTCCCCTGTTTGAAGCAAAGAAACGTGGATTACCAACTCTCTCTTCCTCATTTTGGCCAGCTCCCCCATTTTCCTCTCTCTCGGTTTCTCGCGGGTCCAGCGCGCGCCCGGAGGAAATCGACTCGTTCGAAGTCGTCCGGACTCCGAATCGCGCTCCGTTTTCGCCTGTGTACTCGTAAGACCTCAAGCTTCGATAATCTTCAAGCAGATCTTCGAAAAAAAAACTCTTACAGAAGTCGCAGCACTGATTCAAAGTCTACTCTATTTTTCCTGTTTCACCGATTTTCATTCTGTGTTGGGTTCTGTTTTGGCAGCCAGTTTGCTGCCTTAATTTGTGGACTTTTAAGCTTGTTTTGGTGAGTAAACTTACCTGATATGTTGTAGAGTAAGTGAGGGTGATTAGTTGGTTATTACTTTGCCAAATGACAAAAATTCTAGGTAGTTATTGGGCTAAAAATCTGACTGTTTAGTACCGATTTTTTGCTGAATTCTGTTGCTGTGTTGCTCGCGTATTCAGTGTCAAGTTTTAAGCCTATTTGTACGGCCATTATTAGGTGGTTGGGTAGTAGATACTATAGAAAGGAAGGCTGCCCAAATTTCGGTGACAAATGAAGGCATAAAAACTGATTCTGTTTCAAATGTAGTCTGCTGGGATTTCTGCTTATAAAATTGCTGTTCTGCTGTGGCTAATTGGGGACGGAAACATGAGTATACTGAGGTGCACAAGGTAACGAATAATACTTGGTGCATGTGGGGGAACCTAGACGAATTATTGTAGACTAAGAGTTTAGAAATATGGATTCCTCAGCACTAATGACTTTTTCAAGGCTCGTGTACATACGCACATATCATGAATTAGTTGTGTGATTGGTTTGCGCGTGAATTAGAGATTGAAATTTCTCCATATCAAAGCGGGTGTCCACGAGTGTTAGTAAGTTATGAGACGGACGTTGGGTTTGCTGGATTGTTTAGCGATACATTGTCGATTGTTTATGACTGATTGCCAAGGGGGGACAATAAGAGAAAAAAAAAAAAAAAAAGAAAAGGCTGAATGTGTTTCCTCTTGGGGG